>JARHVA010002846.1:1272500-1275000 GCA_037957365.1 Torreya grandis | reverse complement strand
ATGTATGGATCATTACCTATCTTATAAGTCTTATAGTAATTTATAGACTAAAATAATAGCATATCCTAATGAGCATTTATATGGACCACTTGTAACAATGGTTCAATTGCTAGGACATGCAAGGTGTTAAAAGGGTTGTTAGGTCAAAGATACCTTGAAATATATTTTTAAGATAGGATACATAATTTCATATAGGATAATTTTATTAGAATATGATTTCATGCATAATAAATTATTATCACCCATATATATGGTGATATTTATCATATTTTTAGGTGTGAATTTATTGGATTGTTAGTGGTATGGTTGTCAATGCTTAAGCACTATTGTTTTTGAGTTTGTATAATAAAAACTTATAATAGAATGAAGTGAAGTTGTAAAGGTATAAATATATATTCATGTACTTCAAAATAATAAAACTTGTTTGTTTAGTGATTAACAAAATTCAAAGTAAAAGAACCTCAATTTAGTATAAGGAATTAAATATGTCTCATGAAATAAGAAAGTAAGGCAATTATTTGGGCATGGTTCAATTTTTTTAATCATTGTTATTGTTGTAAAAACCACATTATTTAACTCCTTTAATTGTGTCTATCAAATTATCATTGCAAGTAGTTAAACATTTATCACAACATTTATGCAAGGTTGGTTAGGCACACTATAAAGGTTAAAGACGTATTAAAAAAAATTAAAAAATACGTGATATAACAACATTTTATTTATTAGGTATAAAGACCCTAAGGAAAATCATGGGGTGAATTTAAGTTGATGGATAATGGCTACACACTTATTTTTTAGATAGGTACGTTTTGTAATTCTAAAGATTGCCTATATATTTTTTATATTTGTTTGGATTTGTGTGGGTCCTCTATCATAGAATATTTTTTAATCCTATATATATACTTACAATTAGATTCAAAAAAGCATTATACAAGCAATGGAAAACACTAGGTTATAGGGTATATGGGTCGAATGGGAAAAATCCTATAAATCTAAATAAAAAATGGTTTGTTTGAATATACTAACATGATCTACTAGGTTATGTATAGAATAGACTAAAATGATTATAAATTTTAAGACAGTTGCATATTTTTCACTAAATTGGTATTCAAAATGTTTAGTGTTCTTTTGTGGGGATTTAAAAGTACTAGGAGATATAAGTGGATATTTTAGTTCTAGCATAAAATATAAGACATACTGATCAAAATGATGAGGAGGAAAATTTGAAATATAAATATCCAACACCTATGAAAAATATGGGCTTATTAAAAATGATGTAATTCATAGTTGAAGTTTCACCAGAAAAAGAGAAGAATTTAAAACCAACATAGCACCAAAAATGGGTAGTAAATATGAGGATCACCAAGTTATGTGATTTCTTGAAACCATTCAATTGCTTTCCATATAAGGATATTTTATGATCTGAATAATTACATTGAAGGACTTTTATTTATATGTCTATTGATTGAGTCATCATAACGGACTATGGAAAATAATTTTCAAATGATTAGAACAAGTAGTCCAAGATTGGAAAGTGGTACTCAATTCATAACTTCAATAGTCAATCTAAAGAACAATGTCACAATATGATCTCTCTACTTTCACAACTAGAGGAAGTAGGTGCAAGTTATATATAACTATAAAAATGTATGTAGATAATATATCATGAATCCAATGATATGGTTAGTACTAAACATATCTCTATTTGCCCCAACAATAAATTATATAAACTAAAAATATTATTTCCTAAATAAATGTAGATCAAGGGTTTACCAATACACTTCATTTCCAATGGAAGTGAGAAGAATTTAATTGTTTCTAAATCATATTTTCAAAAATTAAACTTTAAATTGATGCATCATCCATAACCATACACTATTGTATGGTCTACTATAGGCCTTGAGAAATGTATATCCTAGTAGTGTCACTTTGTGTAAAAAATCAAACCTTCTAAATATACAATCTTTTTTGACATCTCACCATTATAGGTATGTGATGTCTTACATGTGTTCGGACATATATTTACCATTGACATGTAGTCTATGAAGTAAATCCTTGAAATTTTATGATAGGTTGTCATGATCTTAAATAACATATATCATTCTTAGTTCATAAGCTTTCAGTCATTAGTTCTAGGAAGTGAAAAAATATTGTTAGTTATAATAAGAATTATACTCTTGATGGTGAGAATTAAATTTAATAACATCAATATGGCACCATTTAATAGTTTGGTTTATCTAACAATCAAAAAGATAAAATAATTGAACAATAAACTAGATGAATACAAGGATATCTTTTAGTCACCTAAATAAGTTCTTACATATTGTACACTAAAAAATATTATTGATTTGATACCTTAACTACCTCTACCTCAAGCCTCTATATACAACACATAATTTATAGAGAATTAATAAGTCAAGTGGTAGATCTATGTAATCTTGGATTATAAACACATCATGCCCAAATCATTTCCTTTTAAAAGCCCAATTGTGTTTGTTCT
>JARHVA010002846.1:1205000-1267500 GCA_037957365.1 Torreya grandis | reverse complement strand
CATCTAAAATACCCTATCATTTCCTCTCACCATCACCACCTATCTTACCATAAAATATAAATTACCACTTGCATGTTGTGTATGACCTTTCTCTTCCCCACCAATTTGAAACTGCTTGAGCTCAATGTGAAAGAAAAAATATCCTTTCCATGCAATTCATTGCCACATTGTATGAAGGAACACACAATCTCATTTTTTGTTGTCACCTCCACTAGAAATATAAGATTATTAATGTTTAACATGTCTGGCACAAAAATTTAAAGGGGTCAGTTATCATAGGTTTCAAGTGAGGTATATTTCCAATTTATGCTCTTTTACTTTATGAAATCTAGCTTTAACAAAACATAAAATAACATCCATTCAAGCATAGCTTGTACCTTTGGGATAATTTCTAGTATGTTTCTAGTGAATGAAAAAGGTGGTAATGAGTCACCTAAAATAAGTACTAAGTATGTATAAAATCATGGTGAAGAAAGTGGTGTTTTCTTAGTTAATTACATTTTTGTACCCTTGATAGGGCTTAGAATTACATAAGTTTGATTACAATTAAAATTTAAATTATGTTATATGTATTTAACAAAGGAATAATATAAAAAAATGAAAAAACACTTGTAAATAGTGTCATTGCCTTGTCCTTAATACACATGGGCTCATGGAAGACCTTAAAAGTGTAGAATTCTCTCATGCATGCCATTTCCACATTTATGGTTTTACATGTGCATGCAGTCATTGCTTCCTTTTGTCTTACAATGTACCCAAAAATATTTGATCAAATCATCCAGTGAAGGAGGAAAGTGAAGTAGGATAACTCCAATCAATTTTGAATTTGTGTATTTTATAGAATGGGAGATAGGATACTAGTGGTTCTAACCATCTATATGTGCTAGGAATGAATATGTGTTGTTTCCAAATTATATCTCCAATAAACAATTTGAATGCATACACACTAGTAGACCTATGCTAATCAAGATCAATAACCCAACTAGACTAGACAAATCCCTATAGATACATAGTCTTACTTCTATCAAATATATAATAAAATTAGATATCAAGATTATATGTTCTTTGTAGATATCTAATGATCCTCTTCATCATTGCCCAATGCTCCTCTCCCAAATTAGACATGAATTTTTTGACTACTCATAGTGATTTTGAGTTGTTAAGTTTTTTTTGAACCATCACATACATTAATATTCTCATCATAATTTATTATAGAACTTTAGAAATATAATATAACTCCTCCTAAGTCTTTGACACTATGCATTTGATATCTTCTAACTAATTGGTAAATTGGTGCACACAAGTTTTCTATCTTGCATCATGAATCTTTCCAAAATTATCTCAATATAATTCTTTTAGTCTAGCCAAAGTTTCCTATTCACATGATCCCATTTCATTTTCATTCTTAACATTAATCTTTCAATAGCAATATATTTCATGTCAAAGTACACAATCAATTGAGACTTTACTTTCTTGATCATGCCCTTATCATTTTTGATCAAGAATTAGTCATCTACATAGACAGTTGTGATGAAAAATTATCACTATCTTCCTTATAATATACATAAGGATAAATATTGTTACACACATACTCATGTCCAACCACATAAAAGTTCAAGTTATGATTCCATATTTTTGGTTATTTTTTCAAACCATATAATAAACTCTTCAGTCTATAGACTAAGTCTTATCTCCCCTTCACCTTGAAATCATCAAGATGTGACATATAGGTTCAATATTTAACCTCTCCATGTAATAACATTGTCTTCAGATTGATTTATTCTATGTCCATATCAAATTCAATAAAACTAGTAGAATTGAACATATTGAACTTAGATTTGTAATTGGATAAAAGGTCTGATTAGATTAAATTCACTCAGACATAAAGAATCATTTTTCCACTAGGAGATAATTATATCTCTTTATTATCCATTATGCATTATTTTTCCTTTTGAAGACACACTTGTATCCCTTGAGTTTTCATACAGATGGTATCCTCATCAAATCCTATGTATCATTATTTTCCAAATACTCCATCTCCTCCTTCATATCCTCTTCCCTTACTACCTTGGGTTCATCAGTATCAGTCACTTATAAAAATTATAAACAATGAAAGTTTGGTGGGCTGTACCTTTTAGGAATTGTTTATACCTATTATGATATACTTAGAGTAGGATAATTTGTATCCTCCTCAAATTGTGACTCTAGCAACTCATCATCCATTACACCATACTCAAACACCAAATATTTAGATTCTACATCAATATACATCTTTTTTGTTTATTCATTTTTTTACTTATTTATTCATGCATATAGACATTTTGAGCCTCCATTAAGATTACATTTTATTTTTATATCACCTTATTCATCTTGGTATTTAATAACTTGTACCTTTTCAATCCACCCCCATACCCAATTAAAATTCACTTTATAAATAACTTCAATCTTCAATTTTGTTTCCTTTGGTCTATGAGAGTACACCTTGAAACATAAAATGCATATATGTTTCATGCATGAATTATTACCAATATAAGATTCTTGTATGGTATTCTCAACTAGTGCTGATGCTGAGAATCAATAAACTAAGTAACAAGTTGTAGCCACTACCTTATCCCAAAGCTTTTGCTCTAAATGTGCACCACTTAGCATACTCCATGCCTTGTTGGTTAATATCCTAGTAATTATCTATACAACTCCATTCTACTGAGGTGTGCATGGAGTTTTATTATTTTTTTGAATATCATTATACTTGTAGAAAATGTCAAACTCCTTATAGTATTACTAGACCCCATTTTTGTTTGCAACACCTTGATCCTCTTCTTCGTCTAGTTCTCCATAAGATCTTTGAACTCCTTCAATTTGTCTATAAATTTTTATTTCTTAAAAATTAAATATATATAGGTATTATAAGTGTAGTCATATATAAAAGTCCCAAAAATGAGATTCTTGTTCATTCATGTGATGTCCACTAGTCCAAATGCATACTTATGGATCACTTATAATATTTCACTATCTTGTGTAGTGTATTTGTTTAAATTTAACTGAATCTACTTGGAGTGGACACAAATTTTATAGAATTTTAAATTCAAGGGACAAATCCACATACATTTTTCCATTTTATTAGTTTTTAAATGCATAGACCTTTCTCCCTAATATGATCAAACTTCTCAAACTAGAATATATACTCCTATATTAAATGTAATTTACACATTCTTGCTTAAATCTTGGGTTCATGAATAATAAATTAATTACATGCACTAATTACCACAGTCAAACCAAGCTTGAATAGAGTATTATTTTTCACTCTTTTCACATTTACCTTGGATTTGTGCACCATTTTCACCTATATTTACTGAATGAGACCTAAATGCTAGAATAATTTATCTTTCTCATAGAGATGGAATTCCTCACAAGGCAAGGAATATACAATATAATTGGGAGATTATTGATCTTCCCATATTTGAATCTCAAATTTACTTTCATTCTTCTTACAATCTGATAGGTTTAGTTAACTCCAAAAAACAAATCACCACCATAATATTCATCATATCCACATAACCACTTCTCCTAAGCCCTTCACTTACCTTGTTATTATGTGTGACTTCACATGATCAAGGAATTATTAGTATAATTAATTTCCATAGACTCACACCTTATCCTCTATGATAATAGTGTTGTCACTACATCTCTTTTATTCATTGTTGATGTAGTGTTGGTGATAGCCATCACCAAAATCTCACGTGTTTGGCAAAGAGAACAATAATGTGATACACCTTTCTTCGTCATCTATATTTACATCAATGGATGATAATTGAATTAATGTAGTGGTAAAGATGTTTATATTATCTAAAAATAATTCACCATCATCCATTCATAATTAATATATGAAAAATTTATTTAGTAGTGAATTGGCCCTGTAATACATGCTGAATTATGCTATAGAAGTTTCATAATCTTTTCATGTGATAAAGTTGTTATAACTAATTTAGATACACATGGTTTGATATATATTTTTTATGTCCTATATAGTTTCTACAATTATTTTGGTTTCATACTACTGAGTGTGGTGTCTACTATAACAATCCAAAGATATATGTCAACCAAGAGATTTTCCATTTTGATCTTACATAATTCAAATTTATAACCATTGATTTTTTTAATTTCCACTTTGGTGATTCCATTAATATTATTCAAATAATATTCTACCAAAAATATCCCTCTATAATGAAATCATCTATCACAAGCTATTCCAACTAACCTTTGATATAATAAACAAACACAAAGGATAAATTTAATAATGTAAAATTAACATGTGCAAAGAAAATACGAAAAAGACATACACAAACACCAAATAAAATTTTCACATAGGAAAATTATTTTGGGTAAATAACCTAGTATAATAATGTTTTTTAGTTATAACATCAACTAGATGTCTTAAAATGATATGGTCAAGTCATGAGGTTTTATTTCATATTATGTTTTACAATATAGTTCCATGCACACACTTGATCATGTGCATTAAAATTTTGATAGCCTCTAGCACATATATATACCATTTAAGAATGATACTTGTTTCTACTTATTATTTTTTATAATATTTTTTTTTAATAGACACTTCATTTTCAATGTCTACATTGCATAAGAATCTACATGAACCAACTATTATGCCTAGTGAATAACATGTAATGATCCAAAATAAGTTTACATAAGAGAACCAATAATATGCTCCTAATAAATATTTAGTCTTAAAAATATAGTGAAAATAGTTTTTACAATGCCTTTTTATAACCTTTCATTATTCTACATGTTTCATAGTGCATTATGGTGCCTTATTTCAACTCAAGAATTGAGCACCACTTCAGAATATCATAGAGCGCATTGAAACTATAGATAGTGCCATGAATATTTTTTTCATCATCATTTCATGCTAAAATATTTCATAATTTTTGGATAATCTCCATCTAAAACTATCTAACCATCCCAACTTACAAAATAAACATGTGCAACATTCGGCATAACATCAACTATGTGCACTATTATTATTATGCAAAATTTTGTAAATTTAAGACATTTCCAAATAATTTTTTATAAACCAATTTTATGAATGCACTAAAACTTATTATTTTAGTCAATATATTAAATAAGATTCATTAAAACTTTGTCTCCTTTGAGACAACTACCCTTTTAAAAATTTAATAATTTCTTTCCAGTTGAAAATTTCCTTTGAAATTTATTATGTGAGTGTCCCATTCATTATAAATTTATCACCAAAGATTTTTATAACATCCCCTTAGATTTATGCCACATGTAAGGTTGTAGAGGATAATACCTATTTGTAAATGAAATTGAGTTCTTTATATACTAACACATGTATAGTTTTCTAGTCATTATTATGCAAATTCAATAAATATCTTAAATAACTAAATTTTATTCTTGAGTCCATCATTATCCTTGAGAGTAATCAAATGGTTGTGTAGTGGCTAGTCCCTACATTTGTATTGTAAATTATCTAAAGTTGAGTTTGCATGTAAATTTGTAATGCAATTGGATAGGATTTGTATATAAATATCATGGCAAGATAAATTGAATAGGGCATGAATAGTGTTAAAGAGGATTTCTAGGGATATGATGATTAAGGTTAAAATGTGATGATAAGATTACAAATTTTAGGGTGGATTAGGGATAATATTGATGAATATTGATGAATTAAGAATGATTAGGGATATCAACAATAAGTTGCTAAAAGGGGAAAGAAATGGGGTGTCCCAAATAGAATGACTAGAGTTGGATGTCTATATAGGGTTTCTGTAACAAATATATTACGTGTGTTATATATTAAAAGTTAAGAATAAATATTATGGTTTATTAGTAAATTTTTTTAAGATAACAAATAAATAATCAACTTTTGTATTCTTAAAAAACATTTTAACAAAGGACGTGTTCAACTAACCCTAATTTAAAATGTTTTATATTAAATTACAAAGAATTAAATTAATCAAATATCTATTTTGTATAAATTTAATTAAGATTCCATATGTTCTTTTTACAACACCATATTAGCTATCTTACATAGGCCTAATGGTGAAGTTGCATATCATTGGTAATATTTATTCATAACCCATAAATTAGAAACATTAATTATCTTAACCATATCGTATAATTAACTCAAAGTATGTGCATGGAGCTGGGGAGAGATTCATGGGCATTTATGCTAATACATACCTATTTTGACAATACATTGTACATGTTATTTGAATTTAGGATTGTAACCACTAAACCTAGGAATATATATATGCTAGAATTTATATCTTTATGTGATAGAACAAGTTGAATACATACACACTGGTAGGTCTACCAGTATGATTACTAATGATTTACCACCAGCACATGATGATATGAGGACCACATCATAATATCATATCGATAAAATAAATACCATCTCCTATATATCTAAGGTCAAATATATAATATGGGGTGTGACCCTAGACTTCTTACCACCCCATCTATATTTATCTATCATAATGAATATATATTTATGGGGATCCCCTCCCCTTTATATGTAAAATCTAAACTTGCACCTCATATCTTGGCCCTAAATTCACAACTTGTAGACCAACCATGTGTGTATACATTTAACTTGTTCTAGCACATAGAGATATTCTAGTGTGATCTTTCACTCAAATAATCACAAGAAGATATAAATGAAAAATAAATTGATATGTCACATCCATCAATGCAATCTACAACTTCCACATGACTATTAAATCTACATAACACATGATTGAAACATGTGTCTAATATCAATGGCTCCTCTAAAAATATAAAAGAACTAATTTAAGTTATACATCTGGCATGGGCCCTTGTTTTCATGAAATCATATATCATTATGTCCTCATTCACCCTTAATAATAGAAAATTTTGAATCAAGGATGCCACCACCATGAATATTTTGTACCCTATGTAATGGGTGCATATCATGTAAATCTAAAAGATACCTTGAATTTGGTTTTGTTAGACTATATGGGCCCTAAAGTGTATGATATCACATAGAAAACCCTACTCACCTTGATATCACCTAAAACACTTTGTCAGTGGCCTTCATTAGAATCATGGATGAATGTAAGATACAAGATAGACTCATGGGCGTCAATGTTTTATCTTCACATCAACCACATTGCATCATTTATTTGAGATACATATGAGACATGGATCCCTACCACAATCTCAAATTAATTCTCGTGACATTCTCATCCACACTTTTTATAATATTATATACAACATTATTTATTTATTATTATATATTATATAAAATATTATACATAGATATATAATATTTAATAAAATATTTTACAAGAGTGTGTGCGGTATTTTTTTGAGATTTATTGAATATCTTGGATGGTTATGGTATGGAAAAAGGTCTCTATAAGGTGGTTCTGCCACCTAGGATGGTTTTTAACATGGTGAGATTTGGAAGGACTAATCCCCATGGTGGTTGATAATGTAGTGTGATGTTTACAAAATGAAACTACCAATATGGATGTTCTACAAAATTATACAATGTGTCTTGACATGGCACAAGGAAACTTTTTAGTTAAAAAGGGTTTACATCATGTCACTATGTGTTAATTGTATGTCAATTTATATAAACTACATGATAGTATATATTATTTGTGTGCTCATTATTATAGATTAATCAAAGGTATTTGTGCTTAATTTATAGTAAGAATTAGTTTGATTTCTTTTTTCTATTACCAATCTCTATATTTTACATGTGTACATTCTTGGTACACTCGATGGGACAAACCCCATTATCTTTTGCTTAAATTGCTTATTAGGAGTCATTTTCTTTTCTGGTCATACTTTATATTTCTAGTAGGTTTAAATTTGAGTAGAATTTGTCATCTTTGGCTCAAAATCACATTTTTTGTACATTAATATTTTTACCTTGTGTAGAGATGTTTTCATCCTCAGGACTGACATCCACATAGGAAACTTCAAAATTTAAATTATTGTATCTAATACGATATTTTTGGACAATTTAACATCTACATCTCTATGCTTGACATATCTGCACTATTTCTTATCATCTACATCTCTAGTTTTGGCATCTACATCTATATTTTTAGTTCTTACATCTCAATTCTTGGCATAAGTGCTCTATTATTTGGTGTATATATCTCTATTTTTTGAGTTTAAACCTTATATTTTAGTGTCTTCACCCTATAGTTAAGCTTTTACATCTCTATTTTTGGCATGTGTGCCTTGTGTTTTAGTGTTTTTACCTTTTAGTTCAACACATGTGTCTATTCAAGCTCCTTCATCAATAAATCACCATAAAAATTCCAAAATGGTCATAGAAAATATAAAACAACCTTCTAATTGTAGGAAATTACTTCATGTGAAAGTGATTAGGGACCTAAGCTGATCTTTCCCTAAATTTTAGTTTAATAAATTATATATTATTTTGTAGGATGACACTATTGGCAAGGTGGACATTAGAGCAATGCACTATAGTCCACTAGGGAGCTATTATCCAAGTGGTTATTTGCTGAGTGTGGGTGTTAGGTAGGGCCTTGGGGTTGTCTAACACAACTGATAATAAGGTTAAGTACAATCATGGGTCATGTTATGGCATAGAGAAGGGATCAAAAGGACCCTAATCTAGGTCCAGATCTCAGTAGGTGGAAGGGTGGTCACAGGTACACTATTTTAGCTTAAATTTTTAATTTATATGACTATAGATACATGGCATAGGTCCATAGATCTGTAGGTAGAAGGGTAATCTTAACTATACTATTGTTACTTCTCTTGATTTAGTTTATCAGATATGAATTGTATTCATAGTCTTTGGCCAATTTAACAATTTTAGTTCTAGGTGGAGGGCATCCTTTATCAAACAATCTAATTAAAAAAATTGGATGCATTCATATGATCTTCTATAAATGGAGAACTACATTGGCATGAGTTCCAATTATACTATATAGAAATAACTCACTCAATAAGGGGTTTTATGAGGATAGTTCAACCATATCCCACTTCCCCATTTTCCCCACCTTTTCATTTAATATTATTTTGTGTTCTTGTGCAAGACTATGGTTTTAATCTTGTAGGTCTTCCACAGATGAAATCAAGTTATATATAGAGACAAAAAACCCTTGTAGGTATTCACATATGATCCAAGAAGAAATTATTTTAGACAATTAACAGGCACAACTCTATGTCAGCGGATAGATCCACACTACTACCTTGTCCTATTGTGCTCTTCTCCCTGTAGCATTTAAAATTATGATTTTGACAACACAATCCTAATTTCAATCTAATTGGTTCCAAATCAATGTGTAGTCTATAAATTTATAAAGTAGTCAATTTGAAGCTAAATACATGTCTTTCATAGATATTTACTATTAATAGTTCATTCCTAGCCTTGCAATTTATTGTGTTTTAATGTACCCTATTTTATGGTACTTTCTATAATTTATTTCTATTCAAATTTCTTAAATGAATTAAAAACAATAAACATAGGTTTTAATATATAATTTTTTAATATTTCACAATCCTATCTCAAATAGTCTATGTAGTTTTCCAAGTTTACTTAACAAGGAGAAAATGGTCTTGTATATGAACTAAATACATAATCACATATAATACCCACATAGTGCATGAGGTTTTAATACCACACAGAATAGATCCACCTTTAATGGCCTTACTATTCACTATTCATAGACCAAGTTAAATTAAATTATTTCAAGTGAATCATCAATTCTAAGAAATCATACAACCAAAAACATAATGCATTCATTTTGTGCTAGATAGTTTCCATAAATAGAATCCATTTTCTTCCATACTAACCTTCTAGACTGATACACTCAACAATACAAGCACGATCCCAAGAATCCACTCAAAAGTATAAATGGATTCAAAAAATTTATATTAAATACACCATACTAACAAAATACTCTTATACTAACAATAGAATTTACACTATGGAATAATGAACAATTTATAAGAATATAATCACCATGCTCAATGGAGGCAACATTAATCAATAAGAAATGACCAATAAATTATATTACTTCCCAATGTCCTCTTTTACCAAATAATTATTTACTAAAATAAGTCCCAATCATTTATTTAGACTTTCTTAAACAAATGTTATTCATAATGACAACAACCTTTCACTACTTGCATAAATTCTAAAACTATTGTTCAATAATCTAAATCCTACTTCCTAAATATGTTCATCAAAGTAAACACTACTACAAAGAAGTTGAGCATCAAGAATGAATAACAGGGAAAATTAAAATCTTCACATATTGTCAATAATATTTCATATTTAAATCTTTCTATAAATTGACAACATGCATGATACCCAAGTTCTTCAAAATATCAAACAAGATACACACCGTCCAAAATTTCATGATTGACATAGATTTAATCAACATATCAAATTAAAATAATTTATGCAAAAATAAAGTTTTATAATGCATAATAGTAAGTCTTCCAAACATTTAACATGTAAATATATCATAGATGACTTGTTTTCTCTCTCAAAGAATATTAACTTTGTAAATTTTCTTAACAACTTCTATATAATAACTATAACGTAGATCAGAGTATACAATTTAAAATAGAAAAATGAAATAACTAATTAATGCTTCATGACCATTTCAAAACTAAATGGATTATCATTTACAATGAAATACAAAGCAAATTTATTCAAGGAATATGATATGACAAGGAAACAATTGCCAACTTATAAGTGCCTTAGTATCATTGGCACTATGGTAAACCAACATCTAAAATATCATGATACAATGATTAAAAACAATCATCCCAAAAAGTAAGCATATGAATTGATAAATTTACAACCTGAGATCATCTATTAGCCATATTCTAAACCAACCCAGCCATCATTTTAGGGCTAAAATAGGTCATTGCATATAGGCCCCAATTCAAAATGGAAAATAAATAAAAATGTTTAAGAATTTTATCAAGTCTAATGGGTCAAGGGTCACACAAAAGTACATCAAAGAGGTAAACAAATAAACACATCAACAAATATGCATAGGATAAACACATCAGTACAAAAATAAAAAAGGTATTCCACTACCTTTCCTCAATAAACTCTTATTTATGCCATCTAATGGGTGAGATGGTTATAAACATCCTCATCGATAATTCATTTCCTTAGTGGTCACAATATTCACAATCCAAATAGAAATTCAATCAAATATATCAATCATAAGTGAAAAAAACACTTATAATGAACGGAAAGAGAGTTACGAGAAGGGAGTATGCCTTTCCTAAGACACACTCACCGTCTTAGGGTTTCAATGCAAAATATGTTATAGTAGATATATTTAAAATTTAAATCACAAACTTACTTTTTTGAATGAAATTCATTCTTGTCATTTGCTTCTCATTTCTATTTCTCATTTTATTCTTGTCCCCTCTTTGTAATCCAACTTCCTTCACCCTACATCTCACCAAAATAGGGTATTAAACCTCTTTTTCTCATTTTTGTAGTTACTTTGAACTAAAGGAGTAAATCCAAATCAAGATCTAAGAGCTTCATGTCTTCTATGGACATAAAGGCAACACACATTCCTCCCCCGTCTACTCCACTTCTTACTCACCAAAAAACTGACCAAAGTGTGAGCTCAAAGTCTCATACAAATCATAATTGAATGATTAGGTAATTTGATTAATTTGAATGTCAAAGAAACATAATCATTATGTTCCTCAGGGATTCAAATGACCTTTATCATTATTGAAGTATTTTGACTATGACAACCTTAATACAAGTTCTAAATTCAAATTTTTTAACAAATGATTTTCTTAGTGATGTTCTAAGTCCCAAAACATTCCAATGTTAAATAAAATAACCAAAACATTATTCCAAATTACAACAAATACATAAATTACTTCGCAAATAATAAATTCATACATAGCCAAGAAATAACAAATACCAAGAGGCATAATTGGATAAATTCCAATGAGGCTTCCAATAAATAATTGAAACAACATGAACATTACTGGAATCTCATAATACAAGAGGAGAAAAATTAGAGAGTGGACTAACTAGATCTTATACTTTCACCTTTCTTAATCATTTACCTATATGAACTAAAATGTGTTTGATGAGATGTTCTAGGTCCAAACCTAACTTAGTACCTTAGCCATCACTTTCAATCATAAAAATGACATCAACAGTATTGGCTCGATATAATGTAAACCAAATCAACTAATGAAACTGAAATATAGCTTAAAATATCTTGGTTATAATATCCTAATAAATGTTCATAAAATAAAATAATTTGATATCAATTTCTCAATATCCCCAATGTATCATCAAACCTCATAATTGAACACTTAAATAACGTCATGTCTAGATGGGATATGACATATCGATATAGAATATGAGGGAGCATATGCCATACATATGCACTCAGATTACAAGAACATAATACATATTCACACAATTACGGCGCATGATACAGATTCACACAAAAGTTTCAAACTTAATTTACAAATTTCTATCTACATATTATTACATATCCATCTCTTATCAATGGGAAGCATGCTACAAATTCATACACACTATACTATTTCTTAAACTCAAATTGGCAAGATACAGATTCATACCATATCTAAATGCCATTTTGTATTTGTGGTTGTGGTAGGGGAATGGATGTTATCCATACTCTTTTGACCATAAATATAAGAACTAAGGAATAAAGTGAAAATTAAATCTAAATTCATCTACAGTGGTCGATTCTATTAAAGTGCAAAATAGGCCTCACTTGGAGACTTTTCACACCCCAACACTATAACCTACGAATTTATTATAGATTCTAACCCATTTCACATCTTAAGTTTACAAAAACCAACATAATAAATTAATTTTGTGTGTCTCTTAATGAATGTTATGTTATATACAATTTTAATTCAAATTGTGACTTGATCACCCTCAATACCCTAATTCTTAATAAAAGAGAAAATTTATCCAATAACATGATTTATAGAGTCAATATATTAGATTTTTTTGGGTCCCTCAATGGTTGTACTTATCATATGGACCACCTCAAACTTATCAAATCAAGAGACAAAACGAAACAGTTGTAAAATCCATAGATGAACGAAATAGTCACTTCATATAGCTTCAATTCATAAAATCAGTTTTCACGCATCATAGAACAACAAATAAACTATTTTTTTTAATACCCTCTTGCATTTGTTTACTATGCTTGTCAAATTTGCTTGTCGATATCATATTTTCTTCTTATTTTGATAAATCATAGTCAGCTTATATTCTATTATTTTCTATATATTTAATGGAGTAATCGGATTACCTTTTCTGACCAAAATGTTGTCCTTGTTTAACCTGGGATTGAATTAAAAAACTAAACGAATGTGGATATAATGAAAGCTTTTATGCGACTCATTTTTTAATGTGGTATGGGACGTGTGCATCGTACCCTCTCCCTAAGATACAAGCGTAGTCTTATTACATGGCAACCATAATTTAAATTAGATTTAGAGCAACTATTTGTATAACTTGGTATTCAATCCAAAAAGCAGCGAATAGTTAAAACAAACATTGATATTGGAAGGTCTTGTGTCACTCATTTTTTCTTTTTTTTGGTTAAGTGATATACGTGTATCACCCTCTTCACAACATTTACTTAAAGTTTTAGTAACATGATGGTATGTTTCAACTCTAATTTATGATTAAAGCTATTGATTTTGATATTCTAATTTTATATTTTGATATTGATTAGAAATTTATTATCGTTTGTATTATATATTTCCAGTATGTATTTTTTTCAATTATATTTATTAATTTTTAATATTTTCTATACTCTTTTTTTTTAATATTTTTTGTTTATTTTTAAATTAATTTTATTTATTCATTTTGTATAAGATATGATATTATGTTTTTTAATTGTTTTAAATGTATGATGTTTAAACTAAATCTAAAATATAATTGTAATATTTTTGAAGGGCTCTTCTATCCTTTATTTCATGTAATGAAAATGTCATTTTTTCCATCTTTTCAAGAATTTAATGTTAGTTTATGTGTCAATAAGATCTTAATTTATATTTAAGAAGTTTATGAATACAAAAACATTCTATTATATTTCAATATCTAAAAAAATATCTAGCACGTAAATAAAATAATTTTACATTCATTGAATATTTATAAATATTTAAATATATCAAACAAGTAATCCCACATCTATTGAATATTTATGAATGTTTAAATATATCAAACAATTATTAGAATATTCATTAAAACATAAAAACTTATAGTAATAATATATTGTAGTGTATTATTTTTTTAATTGATAAAATAATATAATTATTGGAATGTTATATTTTATATTGTATATTATTGAGAGGTTTGGACAATAATAAGATAGTTCATTTATACAAAATCTAAAATACCTTTTTTTCTTATAATTAATTTAGAGAACAATCCATTAATTTAATAAAAAATATAAAAATTAAATAAATTTTTTAAAACCTTAAATCAGAAAAATACAATAATCAAAATAAATTTCAAATTTCACTTATAAAACATTTCTTAAGGATCGAAGTATTTAAACAAAGGAAAAAAATATAATATTTTAGTTATTGGAACATAACTTTCTTGATTTACAACTTTAATATATTCATTAATAACAATCAAGTGGTTGGGATGGGATGTTAACGTCCACTAAATTCAGTTCCAATCCCCTGATTTCACAGCTGCTTTTTCTTTGTATAGATACTGTTTTATTCTAAGGTGGGCACTTTTAATGAGAAGCCACATGGCCGAAGAAAAGGCTATTCAACATATTTGTAGTTGTGGAAATTCAAAGGCCGTCTACATTTGATTTTTATTTTTTTTTAGGACTTTCTCTTCCCTGGTAAAAATATGAATAAAGGTCCAACCATATTTTGAGTCTTCACAACGAAGCCAAAGGCAGGCGTGGTCGCACATCATCATCTCTTTATATTCTTCAATGTATGGTGGCGAAGGGAGAAAGAAAAAGCAGAATGGAGAGCAAAAGCTTTCGAATGGCTGGATTGCTGCTCTCTAACTGGAAAAGTGTGTGGATCATGAATGCTATGCTCACACAGGTTATCATATATGGTGGCATATTCTCTTCTGAGAGAAGTGTGCTCCGGATTTCTGGGGGCTTTACTCTGATTTTTGTTGTGGGTATGGCGATAATTCGTTTGTTTGGAAGAAGAAGAAGAAGGTCTTCAATGGAAGGGAGTTGCAGAGGCATTTGCTGGCATGTAAGCCCATATTCAAATAGTAATGTTTATTTGTAACAAAATCACTGTTTTATTTATTGTAGAATATCTGTTATGGTTGTACATTATTTTTAGGTAAATATAATATATAAATAAGGTTCTTTTAAAATTAATTATATAATAAAAGAAGCAAAATATTTTTATTTCATAGTTGATTCAATTTGGATTATTGGGATCATGATTCAGAAGAACTGTATACTTTTATTTTTAATTATAAAAAGATTATATATAGGAAGATTTATAGTTGGGATTATTGGATCATGATTCAGTTACACGTATTTTAAAAGATTATTTTTGTTAAATTTTTAACATTTTCAATATATATATATATATATATATATATATATATATATATATATATAATTTTATTTTATTTTATTTTATTGATACACTTTTTTTTTTTAAATATCTCTTTGAAGGTGGAGAAATGGATTTAGGCATCAAATATTATTTGAGTCTGCTAAGCCTTTTTCATGTTAATATGAAAAAGTCAATGAAGTGTGTGATACCATTTCCAACAATGAATCTATACATATGAAATTTTTGGTGAATAAATTTTAAAGAAAAATATAAAAATTTATAATGAAGTGTGTGATACCATTTTCAACGATGAATCTATACATATGAAATTTTTGGTGAATAAATTTTAAAGAAAAATAGAAAAATTTATATATATATATACTTTTTCATATATTAACATGAAAAAGGCTTAGCACACTCAAATAATATTTGATGCCTAAATCCATTTCTCCACCATCAAAGAGATATTTTGAGAAAAGAAGTGTATCAATAAAATTTTATATATATATATATATAAGATTGTCATTAAAGAATTAATGGGTCTGTGGCCCTTTTAACATAGAATAATCTTTTATTTATTAAAAAAAAAAAAATTAAAATATATATATATATATATATAGATAGGTATGGCTTAATATTTAGTAGTGTTAAGGCATAGGATCAATTTGAAAACAAAATTGGTTTTGAAAAAAAACATATTTACTACCGAGAAGTTTGTATGTATTAACCAAAATTTAAATTTTATTGTTTAACTTTTAGCAAAAAGATTCAACTTAAAAAATATATTTTAAAATAATACGTTCCACAATTTTTCCATTGTTGGGCAAAAGGATGCCCATCTCTGATGCCTGACTAGGTCCGTAAAGTTGTTCGCATAAAAATTTGGAGCCTTTATTATGAGATTAGCTCCATTCTTTACAAGCTTTAATGCAGACATCCCTCCATCTGGGTTCTTAGTTTGTGTGAAAATCAAACAAATTTGGGCATGACCCGATCCCTGCCAAAGTTACTTTTTTCCTTTCTATCAGGGAGGAGATTTGAACATTCCTCTCACAACCCCTTTACCCAATTATTTTATTGCCTTAACTCTTTCTAGAAGCCCCCTGAGAGCTCGCCACTCCTCCAACATAGGAATGGGTTTAATCAATTCTTCAACATCTAGGAAGTAGATACCCCTCTGCCCTGTAATCTCTGATTGAAACGAACAAATTGCATTCACTTTTTTTGAAAAATCAACAAGAGCCAGATAATGAAATTCAAATTCACTAAAAATATAATGGGACAAATCCAAAATTATCTCTTCCTAAAAATGGGAGCATTGGAAATGCCCCAAGAGGAAGGGTTTCTAATTCTGACAGAAGCTCTAGTCTGTATTCTAGCCACACAAAGAATTCCACCATGGTCTGGACTTGATCTCTATCCAACATGACCAAATAAAGCTTCGTAGCAAAGAGAAAGGCCAAGTCCAAATTCACCCTAAATCTTTTATTGTCAGGGAAAACGATCGTTCCCAGCACCTGCTCAATTGCTTTCACCACCTCAACCATCGAAATCCAAAACACATTAAACAAACTTCTTCTACAGGCAGAGTCAACAAAGCCCATTTATCTTCTCTTCACACGACCAAAGGCTAGTAGCCAACCTACATATTTGATACTAGAATTATCCATCCTTCCAATGCTCTAAGCCCAATGCTATCAACCCTAACACCAACACCTAAAAAAGAAACCTTCTTACTATCATTACACACGTTGGACAATCTTTATCAATAAATTCACACACTTGAAATCTTGTTAAAGCCATAATTGGAAGGTAAGGCCTATCCACTCACTCAGAACTCGAGAATCCATCACCATCAAAGCCTAATTCCACACTCACCAAAACATCAGTCAGGACACTTGCAGGATAAAAACACAAAAAGGACTTTGTGTCCTTTTTTATTAGTTTTCTAATTTTAATTTTCTTTTTCCCTTTTTTTAGTATCTCCACACATTTATAAAGATACTATAAATTATTTTTAAAAAACATTTTGTAATACAATATTAACATCTTTTTATTAATATTTTGGAAAATATCAATAAACCAAAAACAACATGAAAAAACCAACTTCCTTTGTGTGACCATTCTAAATAGGCCCAGGGTACTTCAAACATTGAAGGTGAAAAAAAAAAACTTCTTAAAAAAACAACATAAAGCTCAATCTGATCAAAATCCTTACAATCTGCTCAGCGCTCACTGATATCACCCATTCTTTCTTCCATCATTTGGTTTATCTCCACATTTCCCAGAAAGTCTGCCACTTTATTACTTTCCTAGAAGCAATGTGAATAAGCTTATTCTTCAAAAGCTTAGAGTTTTGACTGTATGATATCTAAAATGTTAACAATCTTCGAAGATTCTGCCTTATGATTAGACAAAGCTTGAATTACTATTTGTGAATCCCCTTCAATTTCAAAAAAAAGAAATGCCACAATCTATTGCTATTTTAACACCCACTACTAAAGCTTGCATTTCAACTTCATTATTGATTATATTCGAAAGTTTAAAGGACGGGGCTCTTATCAAGGAGCCACTGCAATCTTTAATAACACATCCCATCCCATGCTTTTGGATTGCCTCTACATGCCCCATCAAAATTTAGTTTAAACTAGTGTGATCCAAATCACATCTTTTGTATTTTTCTTTATTTTCTTATCTACTATTAATCTCTTAATGAGAGAAAATTATATATTTTATTTAATTAATATAAATATTTTAAATAATTTTAAAAATATTCAAACATATTAATTTCAAGATTTTTATCTTTTATTTTTTGATATATTATAAATATTTATAATTTTATAAAAAAATATATTTATAATTTTATTGATAATAAAGAGTCATGTCAATCTAAATATATTGATTTGTTAAGTCAATTTTATGGCTAAAATATTTTTTTTTCAATCAAATTCTATATAAAAAAGTGAGTCAAATGAATCTCATGTAAATGATATTTATGTTATAATAATTGTGTTAGTAAGTCACTCTACTTTGTTTTATTTGATCAATTTTTCACATATAAATATAAATTAATAATTGGTCCAAAGTAAGTCAAAAGACATGTGATTCTAGATTTTAATTTTTTATTTTTAATTCTTATTTTATATTTATTTTGGTAAATTTAAAATACATGTCCATAAAATTATTATATGGATAAGCTTTTTAAGGGAAAACAAAAAAAGTGTTTTTTATATTTTAAAAAAATGATAAAATCAAAAATTTAAAATAACAAAAAGATTATTAATTTTAAAAGTAGTATTTCCATTTCATAATGAGGTCATTAAATGAATATATGAAGTGTCTTTCAAAGAGAATAAATATGGAAGTATGAAAAAAATAAAAGAATTTAGGAATGAAAAACAAAATTTTATGAACGGTTGGTGGTTTAATTGAGGAAGTTGTTTAGTTTACAAAGAGTTTACTTTGCCC
This sequence comes from Torreya grandis, assembly GCA_037957365.1. Taxonomy (NCBI): domain Eukaryota; kingdom Viridiplantae; phylum Streptophyta; class Pinopsida; order Cupressales; family Taxaceae; genus Torreya; species Torreya grandis. Next base: position 1,248,426 of record JARHVA010002846.1, on the reverse strand, counting down.
CAGATGACTTTGGCATAATGGATACCCTTTAGTACTTAACTCTTAGCTTAAGATCACCATGTAAAACAATGATCAACCAAAAAAATAATAATAAAAATTTCACCCAAACATTAACAAAGAGCATCAAAGAAAAAAGAATTTTAAATGTCTATATAAAATTATATATAAAAAGAATAATTTCCAAATTAATAAATCTATTAATTTTAATTAATATTAAAATTATGTACAATTGTATGTGAAAAGAAATAAATGTTATTTTTTAAAATAATTTGAATAAATTATTAATTTTGGAAAAGTGAAAAAAAAAATTATATACTTTACTTTTGTAATATTATTTTTTGTACATTTTACTATCACTTTATATTTAAATGTTTCTTCAAATATATATATATATATATATATATATATATATATATAATTTAAAAAATATAAAAATTATATCCTTTTTAATTTTTTTTCACATTTTTATCTATCATTGATCTCTTAATGAGATAAAATTATATATTTTATTTAATTAATATAAATATTTTAAATAGTTTTAAAAATATTGAAACATATTAGTTTTAAACTTTTTATTTTTTATTTTTTGATATATTATAATTATTTATAATTTTATTGTTTTTTTATTTTTTAAATAATTTTATTGATAATGAAGAGTCATGTCAATCTAAATATATTAATTTTTGAATGATATATTGATTTGTGAATGGTATGTCAATCCAAACTTTATCGCTAAAATAGTAATTTTTTTCAATTAAATTCTTTCTAGAAAAGTGAGTCAAATGAATCTCGTGTGAATGATATTTATGTTATATTTCAACGTTATAGTCTTGTAATTGTGGTAATAAGTCACTCTATTTTGTTTTATTTGATCAATTTTTCACATATAAATATAAATTAATAATTGGTCTAAAGTAAGTCAAAAGATATGTGATTTTAGATTTTAATTTTTAATTTTTAAATCTTATTTTATATTTATTTTGATAAATTTAATATACATGTCCATAAAATTATTATATGGATAAGATTTTAAAGGGAAAAAAAACTTTTCTAATATTTTTTAAAAATGATAAAATAAAAAATTTAAAACAAAAAATAAATTATTATTTTCAAAATTAGTATTTTCATTTCATAATGAGGTTATTGAAAGAATATGTAAAGTGTCTTTCAAAGAAAACAAATATGGATGTATGAAAAAAATGAAAGAATTTTGGAATGAAATTTAAAATTTTGTGAATGGCTGGTGATTTAAATGAGGAAGTTGTTTAGATAAATAAAATTATGATATCACATATCTCAAAAGGTTTGTTAATAAAATAATAATAAAATAAATTATAAAGTAAAAAGTTCAAATCAATATTTTATTTTCTTATAAACAAATATTTATGTATTGAATGGATTCTCTTAAATTATAATTATTAGAAAAAATATGTAAATAAAAATATTTCATTACATTATAATTATTAAAATATATATAAATAAAATATCACATTAATAAATCATTTCACTTTTTTAATTTCTAAAATAAAAACATATTGAAGTGTCAATTGGGTTCCTAGAAGTTTGAATTATATGCTTGGAAAACTAGATTTAACTCAATTTATTAATATAACTTGAATTTTAATGTTAATGAATTCTAGTAGCATCATCAATTTAATATGCTAAACTTGTAAAAAGATAAACGAACCTTCTTTGTTTGTTGAACAATATTATTTTAGATTAGATAAGTGGCTTAATTTATCTATTGATTTTATTAGTTTATTGAAATAATTTAGCTTAGCTTCCTAATATATCTAATGATTTATGCTTAGTTTTTTTTTAGAAACTAATTTTATTTTGGTTGAGTTGGTGATGATTGTGTAAATCTACATTGAAAAAGGTATTGTGGCATTAACATACGACAATACTACTATGATTTATTGTTATCTCATAGTGGGGAATTTTTTATTTTGTTTTTAATTTTTGCATGATGATTTTATGATAATTTAACTATTTTTGTGAATATTTTTTAGGTCCTACAATCTCACGATCAATTAAAAAGTTCAATACTTTAGGAACATAGAGCCAATCAGAACCTACCACATGTTTACTTGACCATAATCTCAAGATGTGTAAAATTGGATATAACCATGAATGATAAGATGTGGTAGTTACACCCAATCCAAACAAGCCACATGTTATTTTCATACACTCATTCTCTCATTACGCATAGAGTACTATTAGAAATCAATTGACTAGTATAGTGTTGGAGCCCTCTACCAATAAATATGAGCCACATGTCATGTCCACACTCTTTTTACTTTCATTTGAATACTATACACACCATGGATGACATACACGTGGCACCTTGTGGATGACATGGGGAGTAATCTTGTTGACTTGGAGAACTAGATTACCAAATAGAGCTCATGTGGTAGATAGTTATTGATGTCTAGAATGCCATAATGGCTTATGTGACATGTGCTCTACATGCTCATGATTGTGAATGAGAAAGACAACCACCCTCCATGAGACTACATGATTCACAAGATGATTCCATCTGGATGGAGCATTAAAGTTTAAAAAAATAGAAATAGCAATGGCAAGATGGTTAATTCAAATAGTGAGATTAACCTAGAATTAATACACAAGCTTGAAAACACAATTACCATCACACTCAGAGCTTTGTTTTATAAATTAATTGAAGTATATAAAGTATAAGTTAAACCCTAAGCTATTACAATCAAATACCAAAGGAAGAAATAATTAAATTCGATGGCTAAGACACCAAAATTTTAGTCAAGGTGTTTAATTATATATCAATTGACACATAGAGCTCAACATAAAATCCTTTGGTATCCACTATAGTTACATCTATATCAACCTTTGGGCATGTTCAATAATTTAGAAGCACAACAATTGTGGCTAGGATGGTGAGATATAAACACTACAACGATGTCTTAAAATAAGTATAATAAATGTTTAAGGTCCTAGCCAACATAGGTGCTTGTCAAGACAAGGTCAATTTATCAAAGGATCTACTCCCTATCAATAAATATAGACTCCATCAAGTAACTTTGAATCCATAGGTATTCCCCTGTGGGTATTTATTTTAAAATTTATTCATGCACTCTACCTACAAAAATTATTTAATTATCGCTTAATGGGAAATATACAATTCTCTTATCTTAGGTAGATAGCCTTTATAAAATATCATCACCATATTTAATGTGTCTTTTTCTTTATCAATGAAATGTAATAAACATGAAACTATCAAAATATTTGTTTATATTATAGAATATACTTAACCTAAATGTAAAATATAGAAACTGAAATGAGCTATAGATAGGAACAAATAATGAAACATGTAAACATAGATTGGGTCATATTTATGTTGACTGTGTAGGCAAATTGTCGATGTAAAATAGGTTAGAAGGGTTTGAGAATTGTATTGCACCTAAAAATAAAATTATGTGATGTAATGGGATAGGGCCACACAAGGGTGGACAAGGATGCAGTTCAAACTTATTTTTTTGACTTCAACCATGTATGTATTGACCATGTAATTAATTTTTCTATATGGAAATTTGTGATCTAAGGGGTTATGTTGTCTATATGTGGATGAAAATTTAATGTGCATAATTACCTACAACAATAAACCCTAGTTCTATCACAATAAGTGAAATAGATATTAAACACAAAGGGAAAATTTGGTAAAAGGGAAAAATTGAAAATATCCTACAAAATACCCACATCATCTAAGTGTTTCCTACATATCCCAAAAGGGGCCTCATATCGATGTAGTTATCTCTCCTAGAGTGAGCATGTGAATCTTTATATTTGATATATGAATTCAACTAGTAGATTGGCATGAATGCTTTTCTATTATTTCCCTTGACTTGTAATAAAATAGATTACACTTGACCTTTTTGAATGATGATTTTTAGCTAATTTAACTATTTTTTGGATTTTTTTTAGGTCAAATAATCTTTCACTCAATTAAAATGTTTCATATTGTAGGAGCTCATATCCAATTGGAACCTACGACATGTCTGCTTGAGCATACTCCTAAGATGTGTAGAGTTAAATATAACCATGAATTATAAGACATGGTAGTTACATCCAATCAGAACAAGCCATAAGTTAATTTCATACAACCATGCTCTGGTGATGCACAAATAACTATTCAAAATCAATTGAATGATATAACATGGGATCCCTCTACCAATAAATATGAGATGCATGTCATGCCCATACTCTTTTTACTTCTATTTGAATACTATAAACACTTGATGACATACACTTGACACCTTTTGGATGACATGGAGAGTAATCTTTTCAACTTTGAGACCTAAATTACCAACCAGATCACATGTGGTAGATATCTTTTGATTTCCTTAATGCCATAATGGCTTATATGACATGTGTTTGACATGCTCATGATAGTGAATGAGAAATACAACCACCCTCCACTAGACTAGATGATTCAAAATAAGATTTTATGTGGATGGGCATAGTTACACCATGGAGCATTAATGTTTAAAAAAATAAAAATAGCAATCGCAAGGATATTAATTTTAATAGGAAGATTAACCTAGAATTAATATGCATGATTCAAAATATAATTACCATCACACTCAAATCTTTGTTTTATAAATTCATAGAAGTTTATAATTTATAATTTAGATGATAAGCTATTAAAATCAAAGAACAAAGGAATAAATAGTGAAATTTGATGGCTAAGAAACTAAATTTACAATCAAGGTGTTTAAGTAGTTGTTAATTGACACTTAGAGCTTGGCATAACATTTATTGACATTGACCATGGTTTCAACTATCTCATCCTTTGGGTATGCACAATAATTTAGAGACATGAGATTTGTCCATATGATAATGAGATATAAACATGATAATGAGGTCTTAAAATATGTATAATAAATGTTTAAGGTCCTAGAAAACATAGGTGCTAGTCAAGACAAGATCAAGTAATTGAGACTCCATCAAGTAACATCAAATCTGCAGGTATTCCCCTATGGTTAATTTTTTTAAAATTTATTCATGTACTCTACCTACAAAAATTATTTAATTATCTCATAATGGGAAATATAAAATTCTCTTATCTTAGGTCTAGAATTTAAAAAATATCATCACCTTATTTAATGTTACTTTTGATATATCAATGAAATGTAATAAACATGAAACTATTAAATTTTTTTTATATTATAGAATGTACATAATCTAAATTTAAAATATAGAAACTGAAATGAGTTATAAATATTAATAAGTAATGAAACATGTAAACATGGATTAGGTATTACTAATTTTGACTATGTAGGTAGATCATCAATGTAAAATGGGTTGGAAAGGTTTGAGAATTGTATTGCACCCAAAAATAAAATTATGTGATGTATTAGGATAAGGCCACACTAGGGTGGACAAGGGTGTACTTCAACCTTGTTTGTTGGCTTCAATCATGTATGTCTTGACCATGTAATTAATTTTTCTATATGGACATTTGTGAACTAAGAGGGTATGTTATCAATGTGTGGATGTCAATTAGACATCTATAATTACCTTCAATAATAAAACCTGATTCCAACATAATAAATGAAATAGATATTAAACACAAAGGGGAAAATTTGGAAAAGGGATAAATTCAAGCTAATCTTATAAATTCTCACATAATATAAGTGTTTCCTATATATCCCAAAAAGCCCTCAAGTTGATGTAGTTATCCCTCCTAGAGTGAGAATTTGAATCTTGATATTTGATAGATGAATGCAACTACTAAATTGACTTGAATTCTTGATAATGATTTACCTTGACTCGTAATAAAATAACTTTATCCTTGGCCTTTTTGCATGATGATTTTTGGCTAATTTAATTATTTTTTTGAAAATTTTATAGATCTCACAATCTTATGCTCAATTAAAACTTTGCATACTTTAGGAGCTTAGAGCCAATTATAACCTACCACATGTCTGCCTGACCATACTTTTAAGATATGTAGAATTTGTTATAACCATGAATGATAAGACACATGTCATTTCCATATAGTCATGATCTCATGATTCATAGAGGACTATTCAAAATCAATTAAATTATATAGCATGGGAGCCCTCGACTAATCAATATGAGCCACATGTCATCCTCATACTATTTTTACATCCAGTTTTATACTATAAACACCATGGATGACATATACTTAACACCTTGTGCATGACATGGTGAATGATATTTTCAACTTCAAGACCCATATTACGAACCAGATCACAAGTGGTATATATAGTTGTCAATGTTATAAATACCATAATGGCTTATGTGACACTTGCTTAGCATGCTCATGCTAGGGATTGATAAAGATAACCACCCTCCTCGAGACTGAATGATTTACAATATGCTTCCATGTGGATGGGAATAATTACACCATGGAACATTAAAGTTTTATAAAATAAAAATAGCAATGGCAAGGCAATTAATTCAAATAGGGAGATTAACCTAGAATTAATGTGCACGCTTGAAAAAATAATTACCATCACACTCAGATTTTTATTTTATAAATTCATAAAATTATATAAAGTGAAATCTATACCCTAGGTTATTACAATCAAAGACAAAAGCAATAAAAAGTGAAATTTGATGGCTAAGACACTAAATTTTCAATCAAGCTATTTAATCATCTATACATTAACACATAGAGATCGACATAAAATTCATTGACATCCACTATGGTTATGACTATCTAAACTTGTGCCCATGTTTAATAATTTTGAGACACAATATTTGTGCCTAGGATAATGAGATATAAACACTACAATGAGATCTTCAAATAAGTATAATAAATGTTGAAGGTCCTACCCAACATAGGTGCTAGTCAAGATAAGATCAATTTCTTAGAGGACTTGATCCCTATCAAACAATCGAGACTCCATCAAGTAGCTTCAAACACATAAGTATTCCCCTATGGGTATTTATTTCAAAATTTATTCATATACTCTACCTACAAAAATTATTAAATTATCTCCTAATGGGAAATATATAATTCCCTTATCTTAGATCTTTCCTTTTAAAAATAACATCACCTTATTTAATGTTACTTTTGATTTATCAAAGAAATGTAATAAAAATGAAACTATTAAAATATTTATTTATATTACAGAACATATATAACCTAAATGTAAAATATAGAAACTAAAATGATCCATAAACACTAAGAAATAATGAAACTTGCAGACATAGGTTGGACCTGATTTATGTTGACTATGTAGTCATATCATTGATGTAAAATAGGTTGGAATGATATGAAAATTGTATTGCACCAAAAAAATATTATGTGATGTATTGAGATTGGACCACACTAGGGTGGACAGGGATGTCCTTTAGCGTTGTTTTTTGAATTCAGTCACATGTTTATTGACCATGTAATTAATTTTTCTCTACAAATATTTGTGATTTTATAAGATGGTATGTTGTCTATATGTCTATGACAATTTGATGTGTAGGATTACCTACAATAATAAACCCTAGGTCTAGCATAATAAATGAAATAGCTATCAAACACAAAATGGAAAATATGAAAATGGAAAAAATCAAGCTATCCTCATAAACCCCCACATAATATAAGTGTTTCCTACATAGCCCAAAAGGTCCTTAAGTTAATGTAGTTATCTCTCCTAGAGAGAACATCTAAAGATTGATATTTGATATATGAATTCATCTAGTAGATTGACTTGAATGCTTGACAATGATTTCCCTTGAATGGTAATGAAATAGCTTTATACTTCATTTATGACTATCAGAATAAATTATAACTTGAAATGGAAAGATTAGTGCCCTTTTTATCAATGTGTAGTAGAATTTCCAATTGATTATTAGATGTGTTTTGAAAGATATTGATGTGCTTATATAGTGTCATGTTTGGAATATTTATATTAACCAGCATTTTAAAATCATGGGAGAGTTAATATGAAATGTATGACATTTAAAAAGTTACCATTGGAACATGGGAGAGAAGACAACACTAGTAGAAAAGGTCATGTTGTGGCCCTATCCAACCTAGTGTGGTCTTATCCGAGAACATTGAAGACTATTATGACTTGGATGACATGAATATGTAATAATACTATAGGGATTATTTAATGATTTTTTCAATGGTTACAATAAAATACCTATATTAGTTATGGATCTCAAACAAATTTTAGTTTAACAAAATGATGAGCATGCCAAGTAAGGTAAGGATGTCAATATTAAACATTTTCAAACACTTAATGATTAAATTTGATTTTCTACACACTATATATCCAAACATCCCATAAAATATAAATATTGACCTATAATGAATTGAAAGTGATGACATTATGGAAACCTTGAAGTAATTTATAGTAGACTCTGATCACTAGGTTAATCAAGAATATATTAATTCCTACACCATCAAAACATTCATTGAATGTGTTAGGGTAAGTATGTTGATGTTGAGTAGGTTTTTGGGGGCATGTAACATAATATGTGTTAACAAATTTTGAGTACCCATGTTGTGTTTTTTTAATTTATGAAAACTAGAATAATTCATCTCTCTCATAGAGATGAAATTCCTCACAAGGCAAGGAATATACAAAATAATTGGGAGATTATTGATCTTCCCATAATTTAATCTCAAATTTACTTTCATTCTTCTTAAAATATGATAGGTTTAGTTAACCCCAAAAAACAAATCACCGCCATAATCTTCATCATATTCACAGAACCACTTCTCTCGAGCCCTTCACTTACCTTGTTATTATGTGTGACTTCACATGATCAAGGAATTATGAGTATAATTAATTTCCATAGACTCACACCTCATCCTCTATTATAATAGTGTTGTCACTACATCTCTTTTATTCATCTTTGATGTAGTGTTGGTGATAGCCATCACCAAATTATCACATGTGTTTGGCAAAGAGAACAATAATGTTATACACCTTTCTTCATCATCTATATTTACATATATGGATGACAATTGAATTAATGTAGTGGTAAATGTGTTTATATTATCTAAAAATAATTCACCATCATCCATTCATAATCAATATATGAAAAAATTATTTAGCTGAGAATTCCCCCGGTAATACATGCTAAATTATCCTATAGAAGTTTCATAAACTTTTCATGTGATAAAGTTGTTATAAATAATTTGGATAGACATGGTTTGATATATTTTTTTGATTTCCTATCTAATTTCTACAATTATTTTGGTTTCATACTACTGAGTGTAGTGTCTACTATGACAATCCAAAGATATATGTCAACCAAGAGATTTTCCATTTTGATTTTACATAATTCAAAGTTCTAATCATTGATTTTTTGAATTTACACTTTGGTGATTCCATTAATCTTATTCACACAATATTCTACCAAAAATATCCCTCTATAATGAAATCATCTATCACAAGCTATTCCAACTAATCTTTGATATAATAAACAAACACAAAGGATAACTTTAATAATTTTAATCTAACATGTGCAAAGAAAATATGAAAAAGACATGCACAAACACAAAATAAAATTTTCACATAGTAAAATTCTTTTGCCTAAATAAACTAGTACAATAATCTTTTTTAGTTATAACATCAACTAGATGTCTTAAAATGATATGGACAAGTCACAAGGTTTTATTTCGTATTATGTTTTACAATATATTTTCATGCACACACTTGACCACGTGCATTAAAATTGTGATAGCCTCTAGCACATATATACCATTTAAGAATGATACCTTGTCTCTACTTATTATTTTTTAGAATAATGTTTTCTAATAGACACTTCATTTTCAATGTCTACATTGCAGAAGAATCTACATGAACCAACTATTATGCCTAGCGAATAACATGTAATGATCCATAATAAGTTTACATAAGAGAACTAATAATATGTTACTAATAAATATTTAGTCTTAAAAATATAGTGAAAATAATTTTTACAATGCCTTTTTATAACCTTTCATTGTTCTACATGTTTCATAGTGCATTATGGTGCATTATCTCAAGTCAAGAATTGAGCACCACTTCAGAATATCATAAAGTGCATTGAAACTACAGAAAGTGCCATGAATATTTTTTTCATCATTGTTTCATGCTAAAACATTTCATAATTTTTGGAGATAATCTCCATGTAAAACTATCTAACCATCCCAACGTATACAATAAACATGTGCAACATTTTGCATAAAATCAACTATGTGCATGATTATTGTTATGCAAATTTTTGTAAAGTTAAGACATTTTCAAACTTTTTTTTATAAACCACTTTTATAAATGCACTAAAACTCATTATTTTATTCAATATACTGAATAATATTCACTAAAACTTTGTCTCCTTTGAGACAACTACCCTTTTAAAAATTTAATAATTTATATCCAGTTGAAATTTTCGTTTGAAAGTTATTATGTGAGTGTCCCATTCATTTTAAAGTTATCACCAAAGATTTTTATAACATCCCCTTATATTTATACCATATGTAAGGTTTTAGAGGATAATGCTTATCTGTAAAAAAATGTTTGCATTCTTTATATACTAACACATGTATAGTTTTCTAGTCATTACTTAATGGTGTTTAATACAGGGTTGTGTTGAGCAAAGTTGATCCTTTCCATGTGTCACATACCAATATATTTATCCAAATTAAATAAATATCTTAAATATCTCTAGTTGATTCTTGAGGCCATCATTATCCTTGAGAGTAATCAAATGGTTGTGTAGTGGCTAGTCCCTACATTTGTATTGTAAATTATCTAAAGTTGAGTTTGCATGTAAATTTGTAATGCAATTGGATAGGATTTATATATAAATATCATGGAAAGATAAATTGAATAGGGGATGAATAGTGTTAAAGAGGATTTCTAGGGATATAATGATTAAGGTTAAAATATGATGATAAGATTACAAATGTTAGGGTGGATTAGGGATAATAGTGATGAATATTGATGAATTAAGGATGCTTAGGGATATCAACAATAAGTTTCTGAAAGGGGCAAAAAATGGGATGTCTAAAATAGAATGACAATATTTGGATGTCTATATAGGGTTTTCGCAACAAATATATTCTGTGTGTTATATATTAAAAGTTAAGAATAAATATTATGGTTTATTAGTAAATTTTTTTAATTCAAAAAATAAATAATCAAATTTTGTATTATTTAAAAACATCTTAACAAAGGATATGTTGAAATAACCCTAATTTAAAATGTTTTCTATCAAATTAAAAACACTTAAATTAATCAAAAATCTATTTTGTATAAATTTAATTAAGATTCCATATGTTCTTTTTACAACACCATATTAGTTATCTTTCATAGGCCTAATGGTGAAGTTGCCTATCATTGGTAATATTTATTCGTAACCCATAAATGAGACACATTAATTATCTTAACCAGATCATATAATTAACACAAGGTATGTCCATGGAGCTGGGGAGGGATTCATGGGCATTTATGCTAATGCGTACCTATTTTGACAATACATTGTACATGTTATTTGAATTTAGGATCATAACCACTGAACTTAGGAATACATATGTGCTATAATTCATATCTCTATGTGATAGAACAAGTTCAATACATACACATTGGTAGGTCTACAAATGTCATTACTAATGATTTACCACCAATGCATGAAGATATGAGGATCAGACTAGAATATCATATCGATAAAACAAATAACATCTCCTATATATCTAAGCTGAAATATATAATATCATATCAACAATATTCACTAATATATACCATGTTCCCTATATATCTGAGCTCAACTATATAATATACGGGTGCAACCTAGACATCTTGAATATAAACCATACCACCCCATCTATATCTATCTATCATAGTGAATATATATTTATGGGGATCCCTTCCCCTTTATATGTAAACTCTAAACTTGCACCTAATATCTTGGCCCTAAATTCACAACTTGTATACCAACCATGTGTGTATACATTCAACTTGTTCTAGCACATAGAGATATTCTAGTGTGATCTTTTAATCAAATAATCTCAAGAAGATATAAATGAAAAATTAATTGATATGTCACATCCATCAATGCAATCTACAACTTCCACATAACTATTAAATCTACGTAACACATGATTGAAACATGTGTCTGATATCAATGGCTCCTCTAAAAATATAAAAGAACTAATTTAAGTTAAACATCTTTCATGGGCCCTTTTTTTAATCAAATCATATCTCATTATGTCCTCATTTACCCTTAATAATAGAAATTTTTGAATCAACGATGCCACCACCATGTATGTTTTGTACCCTTTGTAATGGGTGCATATCATGTAAATCTAAAAGATACATTGAATTTTGCTTTGTTACACTATATGGGCCCTATAGTGTAAGATATCACCTAGAAAACCCCACTCACCTTGATATCACCTAAAACACTTTTTTAGTAGCCCTGATTAGAATCATGGATGAATGTAACATACAAGATAGACTCATGGACATCAATGTTTTATTTTGGCATCAACCAAATTGCATCATTTATTTGAGCTACATATGAGACACGAATCCCTACCACAATCTCAAATTAATTATCGTGACATTCTCATCCACACTTTTTATAATATTATATACAATATTATTTATTTATTTATTTATTTATTATTATATATTATATAAAATATTATACATAGATATATAATATTTAATACAATATTTTACAAGAGTGTGTGTGGTATGTTTTTGAGATGTATTGAATACCTTGGATGGTTTATGGTATGGAAAAAGGTCTCTATAAGGTGGTTCTACCATCTAGGATGGTTTTTAACATGGTATGATTTGGAAGGACTAATCCCCATGGTGGTTGATAATGTAGTGTGATGTTTCCAAAAGGAAAATACCAGTATGGATGTTCTACAACATTATACAATGTGGCTTGACATGGCACAAGGCAACTTTTTAGTTATAAAGGGTTTACATCATGACACTATGTGCTAATTGTATGTCAATTTATCCAAACTACGTGACAGTATATATTATTTGTGTGCTAATTATTATAGATCAATCAAAGGTATTTGTGCTTAATTTATAGTAGGAATTAGTTTGATTTCTTTTTTCTATTACCAATCTCTATATCTTGCATGTTTACATTGTTGGTACACCCGATGGGACAAACCCCATTATATTTTGCTTAAATTGCTTATTAGAAGTCATTTTATTTTATGGTCATACTTTATTTTTCTAGTAGGTTTAAATTTGAGTAGAATTTTTCATCTTTGGCTAAAAATCCCATTTTTTGGACATTAACATTTTTACCTTGTGTAGAGATGTTTTCATTCTTAGGACTGACATCCACATAGGAAACTTAAACATTTAAATTATTGTGTCTAATACGATATTTTTGGACACTTTAACATCTACATCTCTAGGTTTGACATATCTACACTATTTCTTAGCATCTACATCTCTAGTTTTGGCATCTACCTCTATATTTTTAGTTCTTACATCTCAATTCTTGGCATATGTGCTCTATTATTTGGTGTGTGTGTGTGTGTGTGTGTGTGTGTGTGTGTGTGTGTGTGTGTGTGTGTGTGTGTGTGTGTGTGTGTGTGTGTGTGTGTGTGTGTGTGTGTGTGTGTGTGTTGTGTTTGTGTGTGTGTGTGTGTGTGTGTGTGTGTGTGTGTGTGTGTGTGTGTGTGTGTGTGTGTGTGTGTGTGTGTGTGTGTGTGTGTGTGTGTGTGTGTGTGTGTTTGTGTGTGTGTGTGTGTGTGTGTGTGTGTGTGTGTGGTGTCTAAACATTATATTTTAGTGTCTTCACCCTATATTTAAGCTTTTACTTCTCTATTTTTGGTATTTTTGCCTTGTGTTTTAGTGTTTTTACCTTGTAGTTCAACATATGTGTCTAATCAAGCTCCTCCATCAATAAATCACCATAAAAATCCCAAAATGGTCATAGAAACTATAAAACAACCTTATAATTCTATGAAATTACTTCATGTGAAAATGATTATGGACCTAAGCTGATCTTTCCCTCAATTTTAGTTTAAAAAATTATCTATTATTTGGTAGGATGACACTAGTGGCAAGGTGGACATTAGAGCAATGCACTATAGTCCACTAGGGAGCTATTATCCAAGTGGTTATTTGTTGAGTGTGGGTGCTAGGTAGGGTGTAGGGCTTGTCTAAGACAACTGAAAATAAGGTTAAGTACAATCATGGATCATGTTATCATTTAGAGAAGGGATCAAAAGGCCTCTAATCTAGGTCTAGATCTCAGTAGGTGGAAGGGTGGTCATAGGTACACTATTTTAGCTTGAATTTTAATTTATGTGACTATAGATACATGGCATAGGTCCATAGATCAGTAGCTAGAAGGGTAATCTTAATTACACTATTATTACTTCTCTTGATTTAGTTTATCAGATATGAATTCTATTCATAGTCTTTGGCCAAGTTAACAATTTTAATTCTAGGTGGAGGGCATCATTTATCAAACAATCTAATAAAAAAAATTGGTTGCATTCATATGATCTTCCATAAATGGAGAACTACATTGGCATGAGGTCCACTTATATTATGTAGAAATAGCTCACTCAATAAGGGGTTTTATGAGGATAGCTCAACCATATCCCACTTCCCCATTTTGCCCCCTTTTTCATTTAATATTATTTTTTGTTCTTGTGCAAGACTATGGTTTTAAGTTTTTAGGTCTTCCACACATGAAATCATGTTCTATGTAGAGACAAAAAAACCTTTTAGGTATTCACATATGATCCAAGAAGAAATTATTTTAAACAATTAATGGGGACAACTCTATGTCAAAGGATAGATACACACTACTACCTCATCTTAATGTGCTCTTGTCCCTATAGCATTTAAAATTATGGTATTCACAACACAATCCTAATTTCAATCTAATTGGTTCCAAATCAATGTGTAGTCTATAAATTCATAAAGTAGTCAATTTGAAGCTAAATACATGTCTTTCATAGCTATTTACTATTAATAGTGCATTCTTAGCCTTTTAATTTATTGTGTTTTAATGTACCCTATTATATGGTACTTTCTAGAATTTATTTCTATTCAAATTGCTTAAATGAATTCAAAACCAGTAAACATAGGTTTTAATATACAATTTGTTAATATTTCAGAATCCCATCTCAAATAGACTATGTAGTTTCCCAAGTGTACTTAACAAGGAGCAAATGGTCTCGTATTTAAACTAAATACATAATCACATATAATAACCACATAGTCCATGAGGTTTTAATACCACATAGAATAGATCCACCATTAATGGCCTTACTATTCACTATTCATAGACCAAGTTAAATTGAATTATTTAGGGTGAATCACCAATTCCAAGAAATCATACAACCAAGAAAATAATACATTCATTTCGTGCTAGATAGTTTCCATAAATAGAATCCATTTTCTTCCATATTAACCTTCTAGACTAATACACTCGACAGTACAAGCATGATCCCAAGAATCCACTCAAAAGTATAAATGGATTCAAGAATTTATATTAAATATACCATACTAACAAAATACTCTTATACTAACAATAAAATTTACACTAAGGAATAGTGAACAATTTATAAGAATATAATCACCATGCTCAACGGATGCAACATTAAGCAATAAGAAATGACCAATAAATTATATTACTTCGCAATGTCCTCTTGTACCAAATAATTATTTCCTAAAATAAGTCCCAATCATTTATTTAGACTTTCTTAAATAAATGTTCTTCATAATGACAACAACCTTGCACTACTTGCATAAATTCTAAAACTACTGTTCAATAATCTAAATCCTACTTCCTAAATATGTTCATCAAAGTAAACACTACTACAAAGAAGTTGAGCATCAAGAATGCATAACAAGGAAAATTAAAATCTTCACATATTGTCAATCAATATTTCATATTTAAAATTTTCTATAAATTGACAACATACATGATATTCAAGTTCTTCAAAATATCAAACAAGATACACAGCTTCAAAAATTTCATGATTGACTTACATTTAATCAACATATCAAATTAAAATAATTTGTGCATAACTAAAGTTTTATAGTGCATAATAGTAAGTCTTCCAAACATTTAACATGTAAATATATAATAAATGACTTGTTTTCTCTCCCATAGAATATTAACTTTGTAAATTTTCTTAACAACTTCTATATAATAACTATAAGGTAGAGCAGAGTATACAATTAAAAATATAAAAATGAAATAACTAATTAATGCTTTCATGACCATTTGAAAAATAAATGGATTATCATTTACAAAGAAGTACAAAGCAAATTTATTCAAGGAATATGATATGACAAGGAAACAGCTGCCAACTTATAAATGCCTTAGTATCATTGGCACTATGGTGAACCAACTTTTAAAATATCATGCAACAATGATTAACAACAATCATCCCGAAAAGTAAGCATGTGAATTGATAAATGTACAACCAGAGATCATCTATTGGCCATATCCTTAACCAAACCAACCATCATTTGAGGGCTAAAATAGGTCATTTCATATAGGCCCAAATTCATAATGTAAAATGAATAAAATGTTTAAGAATGTTATCTAGTCTAATGGGTTGAGGGTCACAAAAAGAGCACATCAAATAGGTAACCAAATAAGCACATAAACAAATATACATAGGATAAACACATAAGTACAAAAATAAATAAGATATTCCACTACCTTTACTCAATAAACTCTTATTTATTCCATCTAATGGGTGAGATGGTTAGAAACATCCTCATCGATAATGAGTTTCCTTAGTGATCACAATATTCTCAATCCCAATAGCAAGTCAATCAAATATATCAACCATAAGTAGAAAAACACTTATAATGAATGGAAAGAAAGTTACTATAAGGGAGTGTTCCTTTCCTAAGACACACTCACCCTCTTAGGGTTTCAATATAAAATATGTTATAGTAGATATGTTTAAAATTTAAATCTCAAACTTACTTGTTTGAATGAAAACCATTCTTGTCATTTGCTTCTCATTTTATTCGTGTCCCCTCTTTGTAATCCAACTTTGTTCACCCTACATAGCTCACCAAAATAGGGTTTTAGACCTCTTTTCCTCATTTTCATAGTTACTTTAAACCAAAAGAGTAAATCTAAATCAAGATCTAAGAGCTTCATGTCTTCTATGGACATAAAGGCAACACACATTCCTCCCCCATCTTCTCCACTTCTCACTCACCAAAAAAATGACCAAAGTGTGAGGTCAAAGTCTCATACAAATCATAATTGATTGATTAGGTCATTTGATTAATTTGAATGTCAAAGAAACATAATCATTATGTTCCTCAGGAATTCAAATGACCTTTATCATTATTGAAGTATTTTGACTATGCCAACCTTAATGCAAGTTCTAAGTTCAAATCATTAAAAAATGATTTTCTTAGTGATGTTCTAATTCCAAAAACATTCCAATGTTAAATAAAATAACCAAAAAATTATTCCAAATTACAAAAAATTCATAAATTGCTTCAAAAATTAAAAAAATGCATGCATAGCCAAGAAATAATTAAATACTAAGAGGCATAATTCGATAAATTTCATTGAGGCTTCCAATAAATAATTGAAATGACACACATTACTAGAATCTCATAATACAAGAGGAGAAAAAATATAGGGTGGACTAACTGGATCTCATACTTTTACCTTTCTTAATCATTTACCTATATGAACTAAAATGTGTTTGATGAGATGTTCTAGGTCCAAACCTAACTTACTACCTCAGCCATCACTTTCAATCATAAAAATGACATCATCAGTATTGGCTCGATATAATGTAAACTAGATCAACTAATGGAACTGAAATATAGCTAAAAATATCTTGGTTATAACATCCTAATAAATGTTCATAAAGTAAAATAATTTGATATCAATTTCTTAATATCCCTAATGTATCATCAAACCTCATAATTGAACACTTAAATAACATCATGTCTAGATGGGATATGACATATCGATATAGAATATGAGGGAGCATATGCCATACATATTCACTCACATTACAAGAACATAATGCATATTCACACAATTTAGGTGCATGATATAGATTCACACACAAGTTTCAAACTTAATTTACAAATTTGTATCTACATATTATTACATATCCATCTTTTATCAATGGGAAGCATGCTACAAATTCATGCACACTATACTATTTCTCAAACTCAAAGTGGCAAGATACAAATTCATACCATATCTAAATGTTATTTTCTATTTGTGGTTGTGGTACGGGAATGGATGTTATTCATACTTTTCTAATCATAAATATAAGAACTAAGGAACAAAGTGAAAAATAAATCTAAATCCATAGACTGTGTTTGATTCTGTTAAAGTGCATAATAGGCCTCACTATAGCCTACGAATTTATTATAGATTTCAACCTATTTCACATCTTAAGTTTACGAAGACCAACATAATAAATTAAGTTTGTGTGTCTCTTATTGAGTATTATTTTATATACAATTATAATTCAAATTGTGACTTGATCACCCCTAATTCCCTAACTGTTAATAAAAGAGAAAAATTATCCAATAACATGATTTATAGAGTCAATATATTAGATTTTTTTATGTCCCTCAATGGTTGTACTTATCATATGGACCGCCTCAAACTTATCAAATCAAGAGACAAAATGAAACAATTGTAAAATCCATAGATGAATGAAATATAGTCACTTCATATAGCTTCAAATCATAAAATCAGTTTTCACGCATCATGGAACTACAACAAATAAACTATTTTTTTATACCCTCTTGCATTTGTTTACTATGCTTGTCAAATTTTCTTGTCGATATCATATTTTATTCTTATTTTGATAAATCATAGTCAACTTATATTCCATTATTTTCTATATATTTAATGGAGTAATCGGATTACCTTTTCTAACCAAAATGTTATGCTTGTTTGTTGGTGTTAAGCCACACTCAGACTGAAGATGGACTGGTCCAAGAGGGACTAGTAGCTTAGTGGTAGAGCACTCCAGTAGTGTTTTAGGGTCCTAGGTTCAAGTCCTAGTTGGTCCATGTCCTAACATGGTATCAGAGCGGGTCTGAAGAAGATCATGATAATATTTGTCATTATAGGCAATACTCTATTGTTCTTCATATCTCACTACAATAATGACGTAATTATGGGCATTGTTGACATTGGAATATGGCCTGAGAGTGAAAGCTTCCATGATGGAGGCTTGGGACCTGTTCCCCTGAAATGGAAGGGCATGTACCAAAGCCGTGTGATGTTCAATTCCTTGCACTGCAATAGGAAAAATAATTGGAGTTTGCTATTTCTTTAGAGGCTACAAAGAAATGCATGGTCATCTTGATATAAGCAAGTAAAAATTAGTCAAGGATGACCATAGGCATTTAAAAGAGCCGAGTAGTTGTGTATTGAAAAAGGATGTAAATGATGAAATGCATTGTGAGATGGTAGCAATAGCCATTGAGAAGTTGTATTAATGGTCATAGAGTGGCATTCAAAAATTAAGAGTTTCACAGAGCTAAAAAGAGATCTATTATGCATCATAGATAGTAGTAGTTGTGATTAAGGGGGGAGTATTGGAATTAATCACCAACTACTTCTATCTCCAACTACTTCACCATGCCTATAATTGGAGTTAAACATGAGATCCTCTATAGGCTAATCACTTGTCCACTTCAGGCATTAGTATATGATTCTTCAAGCTTGTGTGATCTTTGATATCAAATATTGGCTCACCTACACTTTTAGACTCTAGCTATCATGGAGAAGATGGTCACGTGTCTTCCAAAATTCTACTAGGAGCATGTAGGTACCTGCAAAGGTTGTGCCATGGAATCTAAAGAAGTACTTGAGAGGTTCAAAGAGTTTAAATCTCAGGTAGAGAACTTATCTAAGAAAAGAATCAAAGTTATGAGATCTAAAAATGGAGGGGAGTATACCTCTAAAGGATTCCATAACTTTTGCATTGAAGTAGGAATTAAGAGGGAGTTATGTGTCCCTTACAACCCTCAACAGAATGGTGTTGCATAAAGGCAAAACAAATCTATTATAGAAGTTGTCAAAGCTTTGATAATGAGTTCTTCTCTATGAGAGAAGTTCAAGGTGAAATCCCTTGATAGCGGGTTCTTCTTTGTGAGAGAAGTTCGAGGTGAAATCCTTTGATAACGAGTTCTTCTTTATGAGAGAAGTTCGAGGTGAAATGCCTTGATAGCGAGTTCTTCTCTATGAGAGAAGTTCAAGGTGAAATCCCTTGATAATGAGTTCTTCTCTATGAGATAAGTTTGAGGTGAAATCCCTTGATAGCGAGTTCTTCTCTGTGAGAGAAGTTTGAGGTGAAATCCCTTGATAACGAGTTCTTCTCTATGAGAGAAGTTCAAGGTGAAATCTGTTGATTATAATTTCTTTTCTGTGAGAGAAGTTCAAGGTGAAATCCCTTGATTCCACCCTCTAGGAGAACCATGGTGGATGTCATGTAAAGTGATGAACACTTGTACATACTATAAATTGTTGTAGCCATTGTGATTGACATCACGATGAGGTGATATGTCTTATGTAGCTGGAAGTATCCAACCTAGCTGAGAGGGAGTGTTGATGTTGAAGGAGTAGCATCAGGCTCTCAATTCTAGCCCACCTTATTATATTATTTAAGACATAATTTGTTTGGTGGAGACCGATAGGGAAATTGAAGACATGTGTCTCTTTCCTCTCACTTATATATATATATATATATATATATATATATATATATATATATAGAGAGAGAGAGAGAGAGAGAGAGTGATTTCTCATTGTTCAAGAAGAATAAGAAAGATAATTCATTGAAAAGTAGATTGTTGTTCTTATTATTCAATATATAAGAGATATATTATTGCTGGGTTTTTTCTTTAAGCTAGAGGGTTTTCCTAGGGTATATTATTGTGTTCATTGTTCATTGTGTTGCATTTTTTATTGTTTCAAATCTGATCATAAAACTAACATGAGATCATGCTCATTTTCTCAAGTGCAACTCAGAAAATTGAACCAGTTAGGGCTCGAGATGTGTGAATAGGCACTAAATAGGCAACTCTGAAGGTCCACTCCTGGAACCATCAGCAAAATCAAAAGCTGAAGTGGCAAAGGGTGGCTAGATCCAATAGTTTCAAAGAACAACTCTAGGAACAATAAAAAAAGCCAAAATACATGTAATTAAGTCTGTTACTGGGTGGGTGAGTTGGGATTTGGGCATCAACAATCCTAAAAATGGCATGAGGCCAAAGATCAGATTGAATTAAAAGACCTAATCATCAGCCCACCACTCTTCACAGAGTAATAAGAGATCTGAACCAAACAATAGCAATATATACCAAAATTTGAGGCAAAATTATGAGTCCAAACATCATTTGATCTCACATTATAGAGAAAAAAAAATTCCACTTATTTCCCAACTCGAGCATTTAGAATTGTTTGCGGGAAAGGGAGGAACAATATCTTTCCCATGTTTTCACTTGCTTTCCCGCAAGGTCATTCAAAGAACACCCTCCCCCCATAGTAGTTTCAATTTAAAATCCATGCCACATTTCTCATAAGGATCCCATCATATTGATCAAGCTCATTTTTTCAAGTATAACAAGAGCACTGACCCAACTCAGGCTTGAGTTGTGTAAATTGACATAGAGGAAACATAGTTTCCCCCATCCATTCACTATTTCCTTTGAAAACTAGCTCAGGATGGTAGTCCAACTCAGGCTAGAAATCTAGCTCAGGTTCCATCCACAATACAAAAATCTAAGGCAAAAATAAAGTTCCATGTAATAATAGATCTCGCATTACAGATGAAATGTGGTTTCCATTTCTTTCGCAACCTAGCTCGAGGCTAGAAGCCCACTTCCGGATGGCAGTCCAACTCCTGCTAGAAATCTAGCTTGAGTTCCATCCATAGTAGAGAAATTTGAGGCAAAAATAAATTTCCATGCAATAAATGATTTCACATTACAGAGAAAACATGGTTTCCATTTCTTTCCCAACTAGAGTATCCAGAATTGTTTGCAGGTAAAATGGGGGAACAATATCTCTCCTATGTTTTCACTTGCTTTCCCGTAAGAGAATTCGAAGAACACCCTTCTCCCCATAGTAGTTATAACAGAGAGATCCGAACCAACTGACCACAATCAAAAAAATCCAAAATACATGTAATCAAGTCTGTTATTGGGTGGGTGAGTTGGGTTTCAGGCATCGATAATCCTAATAATGGCTTAGAGAAAAAGCTTAGATTGGGTGAGTCTGTTGATGTTGAAGGAGCTGTGTTGGGCTCTCACTTCCAGCCCAAATTATTCTATTAATTAAGACATAATATGTTTGGTGGAGGCTGACAGGGAAATTGAAGAGATGCATCTCTTTCCTCTCACTTGTATATATATAGAGTGATTTCTCATTGTTCAAGAAGAATAAGAAAGATAATTCATTGTAAAGCAGATTGTTGTTTTTATTATTCAATATATAAGAGATATATTGTTGATGGGTTTGTTCCTTTAAGCTAGAGAGTTTTCCCAGGGAATATTGTTGTGTTCATTGTTCATTGTGTTGCATTTTCTGATTGTTCCAAATCTGATCATAAAACTAACATGGTATCAGAGCCAGGTCCAGGCTAGGAGCCCCAATCACATGAGAGGTGTGGCTTAAGGGGGGTGTCGGTGTTAAGCCACACTCGGACTGAAGATGGACTGGTCCAAGAGGGACCAGTAGCTTAGTGGTAGAGCAATCCAACAGCATTAGAAGGTCCTAGGTTCCAGTCCTAGCTAGTCCATGTCTCAACATTGTTTAACCTAGGATTGAATTTAAAAACTAAACGAATGTGTATATAATGAAAGCTTTTATGAGACTCATTTTTTAGTGTGGTAAGAGATGTGTGCATCATACCCTCTTCTTAAGATATATGCGAAGTCTTATTACATGGCAACCTTAATTTAAATTAGATTTAGAGAAACTATTTGTATAACTTGGTATTCAATCCAAAAAGTTAGTGAATAGTTAAAACAAAAATTGATATTGGAAGGTCTTGTGTCACTCATTTTTTCTTTTGTTGGTTAAGTGATATATGTGTATCACCCTCTTCACAACATTTACTTAAAGTTTTAGTAACATGATGGTATGTTTCAACTCTAATTTATGATTAAAGCTATTGATTTTGATATTCTAATTATATATTTTGATATTGATTAGAAATTTATTATCCTTTGTATTATATATCTCCAGTATGTTTGTATTTTTTTCAATTATATTTATTAATTTTTAATAATTCTTACTTTTTTTTTTGAATAATTTTTGTTTATTTTTAAATTGATTTTATTTATTCATTTTGTATAAGATATGATGTTATGTTTCTTAATTGTTTTAAATGTATGATTTTTAAACTAAATCTAAAATATAATTGTAATATCTTTAAAGGGCTCTTCTATCCTTTATTTCATGTAATGAAAATATCATTTTTTCCATCTTTTCAAATATTTAATATTATTTTATGTGTCAATAAGATTTTAATTTATATTTAAGAAGTTTATGAATACAAAAACATTCTATTATATTTCAATATCTAAAAAAATATCTAGCACTTAAATAAAATAATTTTACATTCATTGAATATTTATAAATATTTAAATATGTCAAACAATTAATCCCACATCTATTGAATATTTAAATATATCAAACAATTATTAGAATATTCATTAAAACATAAAAACTTATTTAAATAATATATTGTATTGTATTACTTTTTTTTATTGATAAAATAATATAATTACTGAAATGTTATATTTGATATTGTATATTATTGAGAGGTTTGGACAATAATAAGATAATTCATTTATACAGAATCTAAAATTCCTTTTTTTCTTATAATTAATTTCGAAAATAATCCATTAATTTAATAAAAAATATAAAAATTAAATAATTTTTTAAGAACCTTAAATCAGAAAAATACAATAGTCAAACTAAATTTCAAATTTCACTTAGAAACATTTCTTACGGATCGAAGTATTTAAACAAAGAAAAAAAATATAATATTTTAGTTATTGGAACATAACTTTCTTGATTTACAACTTTAATATATTCATTAATAACAATCAAGTGGCTGGGATGGGATGTTAACGTCCACTAAATTCAGTTCCAATCCCCTGATTTCACAGCTGCTTTTTCTTTGTATAGATACTGTTTTATTCTAAGGTGGGCACTTTTAATGAGAAGCCACATGGCCGAAGAAAAGGCTATTCAACATATTTGTAGTTGTGGAAATTCAAAGGCCGTCTACATTTGATTTTTATTTTTTTTTAGGACTTTCTCTTTCCCGGTAAAAATATGAATAAAGGTCCAACCATATTTTGAGTTCTTAACAACGAAGCCAAAGGCAGGCGTGGTCGCACATCATCATCTCTTTATATTCTTCAATGTATGGTGGCGAAGGGAGAAAGAAAAAGCAGAATGGAGAGCAAAAGCTTTCGAATGGCTGGATTGCTGCTCTCTAACTGGAAAAGTGTGTGGATCATGAATGCTATGCTCACACAGGTTATCATATATGGTGGCATATTCTCTTCTGAGAGAAGTGTGCTCCAGATTTCTGGGGGCTTTACTCTGATTTTTGTTGTGGGTATGGCGATAATTCGTTTGTTTGGAAGAAGAAGAAGCAGGTCTTCAATGGAAGGGAATTGCAGAGGCATTTGCTGGCATGTAAGCCCATATTTCAATAGTAATGTTTATTTGCAACAAAATCACTGTTTTATTTATTGTAGAATATATGTTATTGTTGTACATTATTTTTAGTTAAATATAATCTATAAATAAAGTTCTTTTAAAATTAATTATATAATAAAAGAAGCAAAATATTTTTATTACATAGTTGATTCAATTTGGATTATTGGGATCATGATTGAGAAGAACCGTATACATTCATTTTTAATTAAAAAAAAAATTATATATAGGAAGATTTATTGTTGGGATTATTGGATCATGATTCAGGTACAGGTATATTAAAAGATTATTTTTGTTAAATTTTTAAAATTTTCAACACATTTATATATATATATATATATATATATATATATATATATATATATATATATATATATATATAATAAATTTTATATTTTTCTTTAAAATTTATCTACCAAACATTTCATATTTCTCATATGTGTTAGATTTAAGATCAGAATTGAAATAAACAAAAAAATGCAATACAATGAATGATGAACACAACAAGATAAATCTGATTTAAACTTTAGAAGTCTGCCCTTTATAAAGTATACTTGTTATTGAATATGTTTTTATCTTGAACAATGAGGAATATATATATATATATATATATATATATATATATATATATATATATATATATATATATATATATATATATATATATATATATATATATATAAGTGAGAAGAAAGAGACACATCTCTTCAATCTCCCTTTTGGAAAAGAGACACAACACTTCAATCTCTCTGTCGGCCTCCATAAAAAGTTCAAGACGTTGGGCTGGAAGTAGGAGCCTGAAGATGCTCCTTGAAGATCAACACTCCCTCTCAGCTAGGGAGGATACTTCCAGCTACATAAGACATGTCACCTCATCGTGATGTCAACCACACTGGATGACATCCATTTGGCTCTCTTCGAGTGTGGAATCAAGGGATTTCACCTCAAACTTCTCTCACAGAGAAGAACTCATTATCAAGGGATTTTACCTCAAAATTATCTCATAAAGAAGAACTCGTTATCAAGGGATTTCACCTCGAAATTCTCTCACAAAGAAGAACTCGTTATCAAGGGATTTCACCTCGAACTTCTCTCACAGAGAAGAACTCGTTATCAAGGTATTTCACCTCGAACTTCTCTCATAGAGAAGAACTAGTTATCAAGGGATTTCACCTCAAACTTCTCTCACAGAGAAGAACTCGTTTAGCAAGGGATTACTGATACTGAGACTCTTTCTTAGTTATGGCTATATTCTCCACTATACCAAGCTTATCTCAAAAGTACACAAACTTTAACTTGGAGAGAGGCTTGGTGAGAATGTCTATCGTCTGCTCATCAGTGTTGATATACCTTAACTCAATAGCTTTCCTCAATACCATATCTCTGATATAATGGTATTTGATTTCAACATGCTTGGTTCTATCATGAAACATTGGATTGATAGAAATCTTCACACAGTGCTGGTTATCACAATGAATGATTGTAGGCTCCATTGATTGTTCAAACAATCCTACAAGGAGCTTACGAAGCCATACAAGTTGCAATATACTCTACCTCTGCTATACTCAATGCTACAGATGACTGTTTCCTTCTGCACGAGGAAATCATAGCAGATCCCAAACTAAAACAACATCTAGATGTGCTCTTTTGATCAGAGACACATCCTGCCCAATCAGAATCAGTATATCCATGTAGTTTCAAGTCTACACTAGAAGAATATCTCAAGCCATATCTAACTGTGCCACACAAATATCTTAGGATATGCTTCACTGCAACTAGATGTATTTGTCTTGATTCACACATGAACTGACTAAGTGCACTCACTGCATAGAAAATATCTATTCTGGTATTAACTAGACACATCAATGAACCAATCATTTGTCTGTACATGCTAGGATCCATCAGATCTGAACTAGCTGCAGCCTATTTTAACTTCAACAAATTTGACTCCATCGGTGTAGACATCGGTTTGCAATTTATCATAACAAATCTCTTCAATATGACAATAGAATACTTTCCTTGACTTAGAATGACCTCATCTGGTTTTTGCCATACTTCTAAACCAAGGAAGTAATGTAAGAGATCAAGATCCTTCATTTCAAATTCTGAAGCTAACTCCTTCTTACATTTGAAAACCCAAATTAATGTATTTCCATCAACATAGAGAACCTAGATTAATGCATTGCCATCAATTATCTTGAAGTATAGGTTTGAATCAGTATCATTCTTGGAGAAATTCAAACTCATCAAGTATCGATCAATTCTTTCATACCAAGCACGAGGAGCCTGGTTAAGGCCATACAAAGCCTTCATCAGTTTACAAACATGAGACTCCTTCCCATGAACCTCAAAACCATCAAGTTGCTCAATATATACATCTTCCTCTATTACACCATTTAGAAATGTTGTCTTCACATCCATTTGGTGTAATTTCTATCCTTTAAATGCTGCAATAGCAATGATGGTTTTGACAGATGTATAATGAGAAACTAGAGCAAAGGTTTCCTCATAATCTACTCCCTCTTTCTAAGAGAATCCTCTAGCCACAAACCTAGCCTTGTACTTCTCAATGCTTCCATTAGCTGCATGCTTGATCTTGAAGAGCCACTTAGAAGAAACAATAGATTTTCCTTCAAGTCTAGGTACGATATCCCAAACATCATTCTTGAGGATGGATTGATACTCTTCAGCCATAGCATCTCTCCATACTTGTTGAATAGTAGCTTCGTTAACACTAGAAGGCTCAGAGTCAATAATTTGACTCATTAATAACACATAATCTAAGAATTATGAGGTCTCTTGCTTTCTCTAAGATATCTTCGGGGACATGTATATTTTCATACCTCTTGCATGTTTTCTTCAGTCCATCAAGGCCTTTTTCATAATATAACAATGTCACTAGGTCCATCAGTTGGTTCCAAAGGATTAACTGAAACATCACCTTCTTTTGAATCAAAAACTTCCCTCTGAATTTCAGGAGTATGGTCAACTTCCATATCCTGAGGAGACTCTTGGTCTTCATTATCTATCTCCATATGAATGCTCTTAGATCTTTTTAATGCAACATCCTCTTCAAATGTAACATCCCTACTGATCTCAATCAACTTCTAACCTAGAATGTAAATTCTATAGGCTTTTGAAGATTCACTATAGCCTATAAATATTCCCTTCTTCCCAAAAGGATTTAACTTAGTTCTTTTATCTTTTGGTATGTGAAAATATACTGGACAACCAAAGATCCTCAAATTACTTACTTCCAGCTTTACCCTTGTGAAAGCTTCTTCGGGAGTCATGTTCTCTAAAATGCAGTGATGGCTTCTATTCTGAACATAAATAGTTGTCTTAGATGCTTCAACCCAAAGGAAGATTTCTACATCTTGGTCATGAATCATAGCTTTGGCAGCTTCTACAATAGATTTGTTCTTCCTTTCTATAACACCATTCTATTGAGGGTTGTAAGGAACATAGAACTCCCTCTTAATCCCCATTTCAATGCAAAAGTTTTGAAATTTATCAGAGATATACTCCCCTCCATTGTCAGATCTCAAAACTTTGATCCTCTTCCTAGATAAGTTCTCTACCTGAGCTTTAAACTCTTTAAACCTCTCAAGTACTTCTTTAGATTTCAAGAAATAAATTGAAGTCTTTCCATGCCACAACCTTTGTAGGTACCTTCATGCTCCTGGTTGAATTTTGGAAGACCCGTGACCATCTTCCCCATGATAGGTAGAGCTCAAAAGTGTAGATGAGCTAATCTTTTATGCCAAAGATCACACAAGCTTGAAGAATCATGTACTAATGCCTGAAGTGGATAAGTAATTAGCCTATAGAGGCTCTCATGTCTAACTCTAATTATTTGAGTGGGTTTGAAGAAGATCGTGATCAGACTTGTAATTTTAGCAATACTCTTTATTGTTCTTTATATCTCGTCTATCCCTATTTTTGTCAAGATGGTGAATAGTCTTAAAATTGAGGATAGACTCAAAGGAGCATCCAACTTCACATCATGGATGCTTAGATTCATGCTCACCTTTGAAGAAAATGACTTGGCTGAGTTTGTGGAAACCAAAGTTCATGAACCATTGCGGGAAGAAGAGAAGTTGCAGTGGAAAAAGAAGAACATCAAGGCAAAGAAGATATTGGTTGACTCCATTAAAGATCATATTGCTCTGATACCATGATGAGACATGGACCAGCTAGGACTTGAACCTATGACCTTCCATACATTGTTGGAGTGCTCTACCACTGAGTTACTAGCCCCTCTTGGACCAGTCCATCTTCAATTTGAGTGTGGCTTAACACCAACACCCCCCCTTAAGCCACACCTCTCGTGTGCTTGGGGCTCCTAGCCTGGGCCTAGCTCTGATACCATGTTAGATTTAAGATCAGAATTCAAATGAACAAAAAATTGCAACACAATGAATGATGAACACAACAAGATAAATCTGATTTAAACTTTAGAAGTCTGCCCTTTATAAAGTATACTTGTTATTGAATATGTTTTTATCTTGAACAATGAGGAATCAATATATGTGTGTGTGTGTGTGTGTGTGTGTGTGTGTGTGTGTGTGTGTGTGTGTGTGTGTGTGTGTGTGTGTGTGTGTGTGTGTGTGTGTGTGTGTGTGTGTGTGTGTGTGTGTGTGTGTGTGTGTGTGTGTGTGTGTGTGTGTGTGTGTGTGTGTGTGTGTGTATAAGTGAGAAGAAGAGACACATCTCTTCAATCTCCCTTTTGGCAAAGAGACACAACATTTCAATCTCTCTGTCAGCCTCCATAAAAAGTTCAAGACGTTGTGCTGGAAGTAGGATCCTGAAGCTGCTCCTTCAACATCAACAATATGTATGGATTCATCATTTGAAATCGTATCACACACTTCATTGACTTTTTCATATTAACATGAAAAAGGCTTAGTAGACTCAAATAATATTTGATGCCTAAACCCATTTCTCCACCATCAAAGAGATATTTTGGAAAAATAAGTGTGTGTGTGTGTGTGTGTGTATATATATATATATATATATATATATATATATATATATATATATATATATATATATATATATATATATATAGAATTAATGGGTCTCTGTCCCTTTTAACATAGAATGATCCCAAAAAATAAATAAATAGGTATGGCTTAATATTTAGTAGTGTTAAGGCATAGGATCAATTTGAAAACAAAATTGGTTTTGAAAAAAAACATATTTACTACCGAGAAGTTTGTATATATTAACCAAAATTTAATCTCTATTATTTAGCTTTTAGCAAAAAGATCCAAATTAACACACATATTTTAAAATAACGAGTTCCACAATTTTTCCATTGTTGGGCAAAAGGATGCCCATCTCTGATGCCTGACTAGGTTCGTAAAGTTGTTTGCATAAAATTTTTGAGCCTTTACTAAGAGAGTAGCTCCATTCTTTCCAAGCTTTAATCTAGACATCCCTCAATCTAGGTTCTTATCTTGCATGAAGATCAAACATTTTTGGGCACGACTCGATCCCTACCAAAGCTACTTTTTTCCTTTCTATCAAGGAGGAGATTTGAACATTCCTCTCACAACCCCTTTACCCAGTGATTTTATTGCCTTAACTCTTTATGGAAGCCCCCTGAGAGCTCACCACTCCTCCAACATAGGAATGGGTTTAATCAATTCTTCAACATCTAAGAAGTAGATACCCTTTTGCCTTGTAATCTCTGATTGAACTGAACAGATTGCATTAACGTTTTTTGTAAAATCAACAAGAGCAGGATAATGAAATTCCAATTCACTAAACAAGTAGTGGGACAAATCCAAAATTATCTCTTCCTAAAAATTGGAGCATTGGAAATGGCCCAAGAGGAAGGGCTTCTAATTCTGACAGAAGCTCTAGTCTGTATTCTAGCCACACAAAGAATTCCACCATGGTTTGGACTTGATCTCTATCCAACATGACCAAATAAAGCTTCGTAACAAAGAGAAAGGCCAAGTCCAAATTCACCCTAAATCTTTTATTGTCAGGGAAAATGGTCGTTCCCAGCACCTGCTCAATTTCTTTCACCACCTCAACCATCAAAATCCAAAACACATTAAACAAACTTCTTCTACAGGCAGAGTCAACAAAGCCCATTTATCTTCTCTTCACACGACCAAAGGCTAGTAGCCAACCTACATATTTGATACTAGAATTATCCATCCTTCCAATGCTCTAAGCAAAATGCCATCAACCCTAACACCAACACCTAAAAAAGAAACCTTCCTACTATCATTACATACATTGGACAATCTTTATCAATAAATGCACATACTTGAAATCTCATTAAAGCCATAATGGGAAGGTAAGGCCTATCCACTCACTCAGAACTTGAGAATCTAGCACCAACAAAGCCCAATTCCACACACTCACCAAAACATCAGTCAGGACACTCGCAGGATAAAAAGACAAAAAAAACTTTGTGTCCTTTTTTATTATTTTTCTAATTTTAATTTTCTTTTTCACTTTTTTTTAATATTTCCACACATTTATAAAAATATTATAAATTGTTTTTAAAAAGTATTTTGTAATACAATATTAACATCTTTTTATTAATATTTTGGAAAATATCAATAAAACCAAAAACAACATGAAAAAACCATTATCCTTTTTGTGACCATTCTAAATAGGCCCAGGGTACTTCAAACATTGAAGGTGCAAAAAGAAACTTCTTAAATATATATATATATATATATATATATATATATATATATATATATATATATATATATATATATATATATATATATATATATATAAAACTCAATCTGATCAAAATCCTTACAATCTGCTCAGCGCTCATTGATATTACCCATTCTTTCTTCCATCATTTGGTTTATCTCCACGTTTGCCAGAAAGTCTACCACTTTATTACTTTCCTGGAAGCAATGTGAATAAGCTTATTCTTCAAAAGCTTCGAGTTTTGACCATATGATATTTAAAATGTTAGCAATCTTCCAAGATTTTGCCTTATGATTAGACAAAGCTTGAATTACCATTTGTGAATCCCCTTCAATTTCAAAAAAAGAAATGCCAGAATCTATTGCTATTTTAACACCCACTGCTAAAGCTTGCATTTCAACTTCATTATTGATTCTATTCGAAAGTTTAAAAGATGGGGCTCTTATCAAGAAGCCACTGCAATCTTTAATAACAAATCCCATCCCATGCTCTTGGATTGCCTCTACATGCCCCATCAAAATTTAGTTTAAACTAGTGTGATCCAAATTACATCCTTTGTATTTTTCTTTACTTTCTTATCTACCATTAATCTCTTAATGAGAAAAAATTATATATTTTATTTAATTAGTATAAATATTTTAAATAATTTTAAAAATATTCAAACATATTAATTTTAAGATTTTTATCTTTTATTTTTTGATATATTATAATTATTTATAATTCTATTGATAATAAAGAGTCATGTCAGTCTAAATATATTGATTTGTTAAGTCCAAATTTTATCACTAAAATATTATCTTTTTCAATCAAATTCTATATAAAAAAGTGAGTCAAATGAATCTCGTGTAAATGATATTTATGTTATAATAATCGTTTTCGTAAGTCACTCTACTTTATTTTATTTGATCAATTTTTCACATATAAATATAAATTAATAATCGGTCCAAAGTAAGTCAAAAGATATGTGATTCTAGATTTTAATTTTAAATTTTTAATTCTTATTTTATATTTATTTTGGTAAATTTAAAAGACATGTCCATAAAATTATTATACGGATAAGCTTTTCAAGGGGGGGGGAAAAAGTGTTTCTTATATTTTAGAAAAATGATAAAATCAAAAATTTAAAATAACAAAAAGATTATTAATTTTAAAAGTAGTATTTCCATTTTATAATGAGGTCATTAAAGGAATATATGAAGTGTCTTTAAAAGAGAATAAATATGGAAGTATGAAAAAAATAAAAGAATTTAGGAATGAAAAATAAAATTTTATGAATGGTTGGTGGTTTAATTGAGGAAGTTGTTTAGTTTACAAAGAGTTTACTTTGCTCCATATGACTTTAGCATAATAGATACCCTTAAGTGCTTAACTCTTAGCTTAAGATCACCATGTAAAACAATGATCAACCAGAAAAAAAATAATTAAAAATTTCACCCAAACAACAACAAAGAGCATCAAAGCAAAAAGAATTTAAAATATCTATATAAAATTATATATAAAAAGAATAATTTCTAAATTAATAAATCTATTAATTTTAATTAATATTAAAATTATGTACAATTGTATGTGAAAAGAAATAAATGTTATTTTTTTAAAGTAATTTAAATAAATTATTAATTTTGGAAAAGTGAAAAAAAATTTATATACTTTACTTTTGTAATTTTTTTTTTTTTTTTACATTCTACTATCACTTTATATTTAATTGTTTCTTATATATATATATATAAAATATTCTTTTTATTTTTCTCTACTTTTTAATTTATCATTAATCTCTTAACGAGATAAAATTATATATTTTATTTAATTAATATAAATATTTTAAATAATTTTACAAATATTAAAACATATTAATTTTAAACTTTTTATTTTTTATTTTTTGATATATTATAATTATTTATAATTTTATTGTTTTTTTTTTTTTCTTTAATAATTTTATTGATAATGAAGAGTCATGTCAATCTAAATATATTAATTTGTGAATGATATGTCAATCCAAACTTTATCGCTAAAATAGTACTTTTTTTCAATTAAATTCTCTCTGAGTGAGTCAAATGAGTCTCGTGTGAATGATAT
The DNA here is from genome assembly GCA_037957365.1 of Torreya grandis. Classification (NCBI taxonomy): domain Eukaryota; kingdom Viridiplantae; phylum Streptophyta; class Pinopsida; order Cupressales; family Taxaceae; genus Torreya; species Torreya grandis. The sequence goes on along the minus strand of JARHVA010002846.1, from coordinate 1,214,964 downwards.
TTATGTTATATTTCAACGTTATAGTCTAGTAATTGTGCTAATAAGTCACTCTATTTTGTTTTATTTGATCAATTTTTCGCATATAAATATAAATTAATAATTGGTCCAAAGTAAGTCAAAAGATACGTGATTTTAGATTTTAATTTTTAATTTTTAATTCTTATTTTATATTTATTTATTTTGGTAAATTTAATATACATGTCCATAAAATTATTATATGGATAAGATTTTAAAGGGAAAAAAAGTCTTTCTAATATTAATATTTTTATAAAATGATAAATTTTAAAATAAAAAATAAAAAATAAATTATTATTTTTAAAATTAGTATTTTCATTTTATAGTGAGGTTATTGAAGGAATATGTAAAGTGTCTTTCAAAGAAAACAAATATGGATGTATGAAAAAAATGAAAGAATTTAGGAATGAAATTAAAAATTTTGTGAATGTTGGTGGTTCAACTGAGGAAGTTGTTTGGTTTACAAAGAGTTCATTAGGGATCAATTTTTGTTACTAGTAAAACCTAATACGAAAAAAGAGATGAGACTGAGATCATGTCCCAAATGACTTTGACATAATAGATACCCGTCAATTCTTAGCTCTTACCTTAAGATCACCTTATAAAACAGTGATCAACCAAAAAAATAATAATAAAAATTTCACCCAAACAACATCATCAAAAAACATCAAAGAAAAGAGAATTGAAAATGTCTATATAAAATTATATATAAAAAGAACAATTTCTAAATTAATAAATCTATTAATTTTAATTAATATTAAAATTATGTACAATTGCATGTGAAAAGAAATAAATGTTATATTTTAAAATGTAATTTAAATAAATTATCAATTTTGGACAAGTAAAAAATAATAATATGCAATTTACTTTGATAATATTATTTTCTTACATTCTACTATTAATTTTTATTTAATTTTTATATTTATTTTTATATATAAATAATTTAATAAATATAAAAATGAATTTAGTTTTTTAATATGAAATTTATATGACAAACACTATCTTAAAAACTTGGGAATATTTTTTATAATATAAAATTCATTTAGATATATAATTTCTATTTTTTTTGAATTAAAAAAATTGATATTTTAAAAAATTAAATAAAATATTGATAAAATAGTTTCGTGATCTTAAACATCCCAAAATATTTTAAAGTTTTAAATTTTAAACATTAATTAAATATCTATAATCTTTAGAAACTAAATATCTTAATTAAAAGTGATCATTTTAATAATTGATTACTCAAAAAATATTCTATATGATGAAAATTTATTAAAGGCAAAGAACTCATTGAAAAATGTCACCTAAAATAGTCAAATATTATATTTTGGAAGTAAATATTTTTATAATATAAATTCTAATAAAAAAATAGAACTAACGTATATATTAAATAAAGCTATCTTAAAAATATAGAAAGAACATTTTTAATATATTTATTCTAATTATATCTCAAATTATGTCTAAAACCTAATAAAATATATTAGTTTACTTATATATATATATATATATATATATATATATATAAAAGATAGATAAAATTATGATATCACATATCTCAAAAGATTTGTCAATAAAATAATAATAAAAGAGATTATAAAGTAAAAAGTTCAAATCAATATTTTCTTTTCTTATTAACAAATATTTATAGTATTTATGTATTGAATAGATTCTCTTAAATTATAATTATTACAAAAATATGTAAATAAAAATATTTCATTACATTATAATTATTAAAAATATATATAAATAAAAATATTACTTTAATAAATCATTTCACTTTTTTAATTTCTAAAATAAAAACATATTGGAAGTGTCAATTGAGTTCCTAAAAGTTTGAATTATATGCTTGGAAAGCTAGATTTAACTCAATTTATTAATATAACTTGAATTTTAATGTTAATGAATTCTAGTGGCATCATCAATTTAATATGCTAAAAATGTAAAAAGATAAACGAACCTTCATTGTTTGTTAAACAATATTATTTTAGATTAGATAAGTGGCTTAATTTATCTATGGATTATATTAGTTTATTGATATAATTTAGCTTAGCTTCCTAATATATCTAATGATTTATGCTTAGTTTTTTTTAGAAACTAATTTTATTTTGGTTGAGTTGGTGATGATTTTGTAAATCTGTATTGTGGCATTAACATATGACCATACTACTATGATTTATTGTTGTCTCGTAGTGGGGAATTTTTTAATTTTTTTTTAGTTTTTGCATGATGATTTTATTACACTTTAACTATTTTTGTGAATATTTTTTAGGTCCTACAATCTCACGCTCAATTAAAAAGTTAAATACTTTAGGAACATAGAGCCAATCAGAACCTACCACATGTTTACCTGACCATAATCTCAAGATGTGTAAAATTGGATATAGCCATGAATGATAAGATGTGGGAGTTACACCCAATCCAAACAAGCCACATGTTATTTTCATACACTCATTCTCTCATTATCCATAGAGTACTATTAGAAATCAATTGACTGGTATAGTGTGGAAGCCCTCTACTAATAAATATGAGCCACATGTCATGTCCACACTCTTTTTACTTTCATTTGAATACTATACACACCATGGATGACATACATGTGGCACCTTGTGGATGACATGGGGAGTAATCTTGTTCAATTCGAGAACTAGATTACCAACTAGAGCTCATGTGGTAGATAGTTATTGATGTCCTGAATGCCACAATGGCTTATGTGACATGTACTCTACATGCTCATGATTGTGAATGAGAAAGACAACCACCCTGCATAAGACTACATGATTCACAAGATGATTCCATCTGGATGGGCATAATTACACCATGGAGCATTAAAGTTTATAGAAATAGCAATGGCAAGATGGTTAATTCAAATAGTGAGACTAACCTAGAATTAATACACATGCTTGAAAATACAATTACCATCACACTCAGAGCTTTGCTTTATAAATTCATTGAAGTATATAAAGTATAATTTACACACTAAGCTATTACAATCATTAAACACCTTGACTAGACACCAAATTTTTAGTCAAGGTGTTTAATTATATATCATTAATCACTAGGGTGGACGAGGGTGCAATTCAAACTTATTTGTTGACTTCAACCATGTATGTATTGACCATGTAATTGATTTTTCTATATGGACATTTGTGACTATCTAAGAGGTTATGTTGTCTATATGTGGATGCCAATTTAATGTGGATAATTACCTACAACAATAAACCCCAGTTCTATCACAACAAATGAAATAGATATTAAACACAAAGGGAAATTTTGGGAAAAGGGAAAAATGCAATATATCCTACAAAATACCCACATCATCTAAGTGTTTCCTATATATCCCAAAAGGGCCTCATATCGATGTAATTATCCCTCCTAGAGTGAGCATGTGAATCTTTATATTTGATATATGAATTCAACTAGTAGATTGACATGAATGCTTGTCAATGATTTCCCTTGACTTATAATAAAATAGATTATACTTGACCTTTTTGAATGATTATTTTTAGCTAATTTAACTATTTTTTGGATTTTTTTTAGGTCCAATAATCTTTCACTCAATTAAAATGTTGCACATTGTATGAGCTCATATCCAAATGGAACCTACCACTTGTCTACTTGACCATACTCATGAGATGTGTAGAGTTAAATATAACCATGATTTATAAGACATGGTAGTTACATCCATTCAGAACAAGCCATAGGATAATTTCATACACCCATGCTCTCGTGATGCACAAAGAACTATTCAAAATCAACTGAATGGTATAATGTGGGATCCCTCTACCAATAAATATGAGATGCATGTCATGCCCATACTCCTTTTACTTCCATTTGAATACTATAAACACTTGATGACATACACTTGACACCTTTTGGATGACATGGGGAGCAATCTTTTCAACTTTGAGACCTAAATTATCAACCAGATCACATGTGGTAGATAAATTTTGATGTCCTTAATGCCATAATGGCTTATATGACATGTGTTTGACATGCTCATGATAGTGAATGAGAAATAAAACCACCCTCCACTAAACTAGATGATTCAAAATAAGCTTCTATGTGGATGGGCATAGTTACACCATGGAGCATTAATGTTTAAAAAAATAAAAATAGCAATGGCAAGGCTATTAATTTAAATAGGGAGATTAACCTAAAATTAATATGCACAATTCAAAATATAATTACTGTCACACTCAAATATTTGTTTTATAAATTCATAGAAGTCTATAATTTATAATTTAGATGATAAGCTATTAAAATCAAAGACCAAAGGAAGAAATAGTGAAATTTGATGGCTAAGAAACTAAATTTTCAATCAAGGTGTTTAAGCAGTTGTTAATTGACACTTAGAGCTTGGCATAACATCCATTGAAATTGAATATGGTTTCAACTATCTCATCCTTTGGGCATGTACAATAATTTAGAGACATTAGATTTTTGCATATGATAATGAGATATAAACATGATAATGAGGTCTTCAAATATGTATAATAAATATTTAAGGTCCTAGAGAACATAGGTGCTAGTCAAGACAAGATCAATTTCTCAAAGGACCTTCTCCCTATCAAACAATTGAGACTCCATCAAGTAACATCAAATCTATAGGTATTCCCCTATGGTTAATTATTTTTAATTTATTCATGTACTCTACATACAAAAAATATTTAATTATCTCATAATGGAAAATATACAATTTTCTTATCTTACGTCTAGACTTTAAAAAATATCGTCACCTTATTTAATGTTACTTTTTATATATCAATGAAATGTAATAAACATGAAACTATTAACTTTTTTTTTATATTATAGAATATACATAATCGAAATGTAAAATATAGAAACTAAAATGAGTTATAAATAGTAATAAGTAATGAAACATGTAAACATGGATTAGATATTACTTATGTTGACTATGTATGTAGATCATCGATGTAAAATGGGTTGGAAAGGTTTGAGAATTGTATTGCACCCAAAAATAAAATTATGTGATGTATTAGGATAAGGCCACACTAGGGTGGACAAGGGTGTACATCAACCATGTTTGTTGGCTTCAGTCATGTATGTGTTGACCATGTAATTAATTTTTCTATATGGACATTTGTGAACTAAGAGGGTATGTTATCGATGTGTGGATGTCAATTAGACATTTAGAATTACTTTCAATAATAAAACCTAATTCCAACTTAATAAATGAAATAGATATTAAACACAAAGGGGAAAATTTGGAAAAAGGATATTCAAGCTATTCTTATAAATCCCCATGTAATATAAGTGTTTCCTATATATCCCAAAAAGGCCTCAAGTTGATGTAGTTATCCCTCCTAGAGTGAGAATTTGAATCTTGATATTTGATAGATGAATGCAACTACTAAATTGACTTGAATGCTTGATAATGATTTGCCTTGACTTGTAATAAAATAAATTTATCCTTAGCCTTTTTGCATGATGATTTTTGGCTAGTTTAATTATTTTTTGGAATGTTTTTTAGATCTCACAATCTCATGCTCAATTAAAACTTTGCATACTTTAGGAGCTTAGAGCCAATTAGAACCTACCACATGTCTGTCTGACCATAGTTTTGAGATGTGTAGAATTTGTTATAACCATGAATGATTAGACACATGTCATTTCCATACAGTCATGCTCTCATGATTCATAGAGGACTATTCAAAATAAATTGAATGATATAGTGTGGGAGCCCTTGACTAATCGATATGAGCCACATGTCATCCACATACTCTTTTTACATCCAATTTAATACTATAAACACCATGGATGACATGGTGAATAATATTTTCAACTTCAAGACCCATATTACCAACCAGATCACAAGTGGTATATATAGTTGTTAATGTTATAAATACCATAATGGCTTATGTGACATGTGCTTAGCATGCTCATGCTAGGGATTGATAAGGATAACCACCCTCCTCGAGACTGCATGATTTACAATATGCTTCCATGTGGATGGGAATAATTACACCATGGAGCATTAAAGTTTTAAAAAATAAAAATAGCAATGACAAGGCAATTAATTCAAATAGGTAGATTAACCTAGAATTAATGTGCACGCTTGAAAATATAATTACCATCACACTCAGATTTTTATTTTATAAATTCATAAAAGTATATAATGCAAAATTTATACCCTAGGCTATTCCAATGAAGGACCAAAGGAATAAATAGTGAAATTTGATGGCTAAGGCACTAAATTTTCAATCAAGGTATTTAATCATCTATTAATTAACACATAGAGATCGACATAAAATTCATTGACATCCACTATGGTTATGACTATCTAAACCTTTGCCCATGTCCAATAATTTAGAGGCAAAATATTTGTGCCTAAGATAATGAGATATAAACACTACAATGAGATCTTCAAATAAGTATAATAAATGTTGAAGGTCCTACCCAACATAGGTGCTAGTCAAGATAAGATCAATTTCTTAGAGGACTTGATCCCTATCAAACAATCAAGACTCCATCAATTAGCTTCAAATACATAAGTATTCCCCTATGGGTATTTATTTTAAAATTTATTCATATACTTTACCTACAAACATTATTAAATTATCTCCTAATGGGACATATATAATTCCCTTATCTTAGATCTTGCCTTTTAAAAATAACATCACCTTATTTAATCTTACTTTTGATTTATCAATGAAATGTAATAAACATGAAACTATTAAAATATTTATTTATATTACAAAACATATATAACCTAAATTTGAAATATAGAAACTAAAATGATCCATAAACAGTAAGAAATAATGAAACTTGTAGACATAGGTTGGATCTGATTTATGTTGACTATGTAGTCATATCATCGATGTAAAATAGGTTGGAATGATATGAAAATTGTATTGCACCTAAAAAATATTATGTGATGTATTCAAATTGGACCACACTAGGGTGGACAAGGATGCCCTTCAACCTTGTTTTTTGAATTTAGTCACATGTGTATTGACCATGTAATTAATTTTTCTCTACAAATATTTGTGACTTTATAAGATGGTATGTTTTCTATATGTCTATGACAATTTGATGTGTAGGATTACCTAGAATAATAAACCCTAGTTATATCATAATAAATGAAATAGATATCAAACACAAAATGGAAAATATGATAATGGAAAAAATCAAGGTATCCCCATAAACCCCCAAAAAATCTATGTGTTTCCTACATAGCCCAAAAGGACCTTACGTCAATGTAGTTATCCCTCCTAGAGAGAACATCTAAAGCTTGATATTTGATATATGAATTCATCTAGTAGATTGAATTGAATGCTTGACAATGATTTCCCTTGAATTGTAATAAAATAGCTTTATACTTCATTTTTGGCTATTAGAATAAATTATAACTTGAAATGGAAAGATTAGTGCCCTTTTTATCAATGTGTAGTAGAATTTTCAATTGATTATTAGATGTGTTTTGAAAGATATTGATGTGATTATATAGTGTCATGTTTGGAATATTTATATTGACCAACATTTTTAAAATCATGGGAGAGTTAATATGAAATGTTTGAAATTTAAAAAGTTACCATTGGAACATGGGAGAGAAGACAACACTAGTAGAAAAGGTCAGGTTGTGGCCCTATCCAACCTAGTGTGGTCTTATCCTAGAACATTGAAGACTATTATGACTTGGATGACATGAATATGTAATCATACTATAGGGATTATTTAAAGATTTTTTCAATGGTTACAATAAAATAACTATAGTAATTATGGATCTCAAACAAATTTTAGTTTAACAAAATGATGAGTAGGCCAAGTAAGGTAAGGATGTCAATATTAAACATTTTCAAACACTTAATGATTAAATTTGATTTTCCACACACTTGCTATATCTAAACATCCCATACAATAGAGATATTTACCTATAATGAATGGAAACCGATGACATTATGGAAACCTTGAAATAATTGATAGTAGACTCTATTCACTAGGTTAATCAAGAACATATTTATTCCTACACCATCAAAACATTAAGTGAATGTGTAAGGTAAGGATATTGATGTTGAATAGATTTTTGGGGGCATGTGACATTATGTATGTTAACAAATTTTGGGTACCCATGTTGTGTTTTTTTATTTATGAAAAGTATAATAATTCATCTCTCTCATAGAGATGAAATTTCTCACAAGGCAAGGAATATACAAAATAATTGGGTGATTATTGATCTTCCCATATTTTAATCTTAAATTTAATTTCATTCTTCCTACAATCTCATAGGTTTAGTTAACTCCAAAAAACAAATCACTGCCATAATATTCATCATATTCACAGAACCACTTCTCTCGAGCCCTTCACTTACCTTGTTATTACGTGTGACTTCACATGATCAACAAATTATTAGTATAATTAATTTACATATACTCACACCTCATCCTCTATGATAATAGTGTTTCACTACATCTCTTTTATTCATCTTTGATGTAGTGTTGGTGATAGCCATCACCAAATTATCACATGTGTTTGGCAAAGAGAACAATAATGTTATACACCTTTCTTCATCATCTATATTTACATATATGGATGGTAATTGAATTAGTGTAGTGGTAAATGTTTTTATATTATCTAAAAATAATTCACCATCATCCATTCATAATTAATATATGAAAAAATTATTTAGTTGTGAATTCGACCTATAATACATGCTGAATTATCCTATAGAAGTTCCATAATATTTTCATGTGATAAAGTTAATATAACTAATTTGGATAGACATGGTTTGATATTTTTTTTAATTTCCTATCTAATTTCTACAATTATTTTGGTTTCATACTATTGAGTGTAGTGTCTACTATGACAATGCAAAGATATATGTCAACCAAGAGATTTTCCATTTTGATCTTACATAATTCAAAGTTCTAACCATTTATTTTTTGAATTTACACTTTGGTGATTCCATTAATATTATTCACACAATATTCTACCAAAAATATCCCTCTATAATGAAATCATATATCAAAATCTATTCCAACTAATCTTTTATATAATAAACAAACACAAAGGATAACTTTAATAATTTTAATCTAACATGTGCAAAGAAAATATGAAAAAGACATATACAACCACAAAATAAAATTTTCACATAGGAAAATTCTTTTGGGTAAATAACCTAGTACAATAATCTTTTTTAGTTATAACATCAACTAGATGTCTTAAAATGATATGGACAAGTCACAAGGTTTTATTTCATATTATGTTTTACAATATATTTTCATGCACACACTTGACCATGTGCATTAAAATTGTGATAGCCTATAGCACATATATACCATTTAAGAATGATACCTTGTCTCTACTTATTATTTTTTAGAATAATGTTTTGTGATAGACACTTCATTTTCAATGTCTACATTGTAGAAGAATCTACATGAACCAACTATTATGCCTAGTGAATAACATGTAATGATCCATAATAAGTTTACATAAGAGAACCAATAATATGTTACTAATAAATATTTAGTCTTAAAAATATAATGAAAATAATTTTTACAATGACTTTTTAAAACCTTTCATTGTTATACATGTTTCATAGTGCATTATGGTGCCTTATTTCAACTCAAGAATTGAGCACCACTTTAGAATATCATAAAGTGCATTGAAACTACATAAAGTGCCATGAATATTTTTTGCATCATCATTTCATGCTAAAACATTTAATAATTTTTGGAGATAATCTCCATGTAAAACCATCTAACCATCCCAACTTACACAATAAACATGTGCAACATTCTGCATAACATCAACTATGTGCACGATTATTATTATGCAATTTTTTGTAAAGTTAAGACATTTCTGAATTTTTTTTTATAAACCACTTTTATGAATGCACTAAAACTCATTATTTTATTCAATATATTGAATAAGATTCACTAAAACTTTGTCTCCTTTGAGACATCTACCCTTTTAAAAATTTAATAATTTA
>JARHVA010002846.1:1160000-1192500 GCA_037957365.1 Torreya grandis | reverse complement strand
ATTCATAATGGAAAATGAATAAAATGTTTAAGAATTTTATCTAGTCTAATGGGTTGAGGGTCACAAAAAAATCGCATCAAATAGGTAACCAAATAAGCACATCAACAAATATACATAGGATAAACACATAAGTAAAAAAATAAAAAAGATATTCCACTACCTTTCCTCAATAAACTCTTATTTATTCCATCTAATGGGTGAGATGGTTACAAACATCCTCATCGATAATGAGTTTCCTTAGTGGTCACAATATTCTCAATCCCAATAGCAAGTCAATCAAATATATCAACCATAAGTAGAAAAAACACTTAAATCTATGGAAAGAGAGTTAATAAAATGGAGCATGCCTTTCCTAAGACACACTCACCCTCTTAAGGTTTCAGTACAAAATATGTTATAGTAGATATATTTAAAATTTAAATCATAAACTTACTTATTTGAATGAAAACCATTCTTGTCGTTTGCTTCTCATTTTTATTTCTCATTTTATTCTTGTCCCCTCTTTGTAATCCAACTTCCTTCACCTTACATATCTCACAAAAATAGGGTCTTAGACCTCTTTTCCTCATTTTCATAGCTACTTTGAACCAAAGGAGTAAATCTAAAACAAGATCTAAGAGCTTCATGTCTTCTATGGACATAAAGGAAACACACATTCCTCCCCCATCTTCTCCACTTCTCACTCACCAAAAAAATGACCAAAGTGTGAGCTCAAAGTCTCATACAAATCATAATTTAATGATTAGGTCATTTGATTAATTTGAATGTCAAAGAAACATAATCATTATGTTCCTCAGGGATTCAAATGACCTTTATCATTATTGAAGTATTTTGACTATGCCAACCTTATTACAAGTTATAAATTCAAATCATTAACAAATGATTTTATTAGTGATGTTCTAAGTCCCAAAACATTCCAATGTTAAATAAAATAACCAAAACATTATTCCAAATTACAACAAATTCATAAATTGCTTTGGAAATAATAAATGCATGCATACCCAAGAAATAATCAAATACTAAGAGGCATAATTGGATAAATTCCAAAGAGGCTTCCAATAAATAATTGAAACATAATGCACATTACTAGAATCTCATAATACAAGAGGATAAAAAATATAGGGTGGACTAACTAGATCTCATACTTTTACCTTTCTTAATCATTTACATGTATGAACTAAAATGTGTTTGATGAGATGTTCTAGGTCCAAACCTAACTTAGTACCTTAGCCATCACTTTCAATCATAAAAATGACATCAACAGTATTGGCTCGATATAATGTAAACAAGATCAACTAATGGAACTGAAATATAGCTAAAAATATCTTGGTTATAACATCCTAATAAATGTTCATAAAGTAAAATAGTTTGATATCGATTTCTCAATATCCCCAATGCAACATCAAACATCATAATTGAACACTTAAATAACATCATGTCTAGATGGGATATGACATATCGATATAGAATATGAGGGAGCATATGCCATACATATGCACTCACATTACAAGAACATAATACATATTCTCACAATTTCGGTGCATGATACAAATTCACACACAAGTTTCAAACTTAATTTACAAATTTGTATTTACATATTATTACATATCCATCTTTGATCAATGGGAAGCATGATACAAATTCATGCACACTATACTATTTCTCAAACTCAAAGTGGCAAGATACAAATTCATACCATATCTAAATGTTATTTTCTATTTGTGGTTGTGTTAGGGGAATGGATGTTATCCATACTCTTTCAATCATAAATATATGAAGTAAGGAACAAAGTAAAAATTAAATCTAAATCCATCTACAATGGTTGATTATGTTGAAGTGCATAATAGGCCTCACTTGAAGACTTTTCACACCCCAACACTATAGCCTATGAATTTATTATAGCTTTCAACCCATTTCACATCTTAAGTTTACAAAGACTAAATTAATAAATTAAGTTTGTGTGTCTCTTAATGAGTATCATTTTGTATATAATTTATAATTCAAATTGTGACTTAATCACCCCTAATTACATAACTCTTAATAAAAGAGAAAATTTATCCAATAACATGATTTATAGAGTCAATATATTAGATTTTTTGTGTCCCTCAATGGTTGTACTTATCATATGGACTACCTCAAACTTATCAAATCAAAAGACCAAATGAAATAGTTGTAAAATCCATAGATGAACGAAATATAGTCACTTCATATAGCTTCAAATCATTAAATCAATTTTCACGCGTCATGGAACTATAACAAATAAACTATTTTTTTATACCCTCTTGCATTTGTTTACTATGCTTGTCAAATTTGCTTGTCGATATCATATTTTATTCTTATTTTGATAAATCATAGTCAACTTATATTCTATATATTTAATGGAGTAATCAGATTACCTTTTCTGACCAAAATGTTGTGCTTGTTTGTTGGTGTTAAGCCACACTCAGACCGAAGATGGACTAGTCAAAAAGGGACCAGTAGCTTAGTGGTAGAGCACTACAGCAGTGTTGGAAGGTCCTAAGTTTGATTCCTAGCTAGTCCATGTCCTAACATGGTATCAGAGTGGGTTTGAAGAAGATCATGATTAGATTTGTCATTGTAGGCAATACTCTATTGTTCTTCATATCTCACTACAACAATGATGTAATTATGGGCATCATTGACATTGGAATATGGCCTGAGAGAGAAAGCTTCCATGATGGAGTCATGGGACTTGTTCCCCTGAAATGGAAGGGCATGTGCCAAAGTGGTGTGATGTTCAATTCCTTGCACTGTAATAGGAAAAATAATTGGAGCTCACTACTTCTTCAGAGGCTATGAAGAAATGCATGGTCATCTTGATATAAGCAAATACAAATCAGTCAAGGATGACCATAGGCATTGAAAAGAGCCAACTAGTTGTGTATTGAAAAAGGATGTAAATGATGAAACACATTGTGAGATGGTATCAATAGCTATTGAGAAGTTGTATTAATGGTCATAGAATGGCATTCAATAATTAAGAGTTTTGTAGAGCTGAAAAGAGATCTATTATGCATCATATATAGTAGTAGTTGTGATTAAGGGGGGAGTATTGGAATTAATCACCAACTACTTCTATCTCCATCTACCTCACCATGCCTATAATTGGAATTAGACATGAGAGCCTCTATAGGCTAATCACTTGTCCAATTCAAGCATTAGTACATGATTCTTCAAGCTTGTGTGATCTTTGACATCAAATATTGGCTCACTTACACTTCCAGGCTCTACCTATCATCGAGAAGATGGTCACGGGTCTTCCAATATTCTACCAAGAGCATGTAGGTACCTGCAAAGGTTGTGCCATGGAATCTAAAGAAGTACTTGAGAGGTTTAAAGAGTTTAAATCTTAGGTAGAGAAATTATCTGAGAAAAGAATCAAAGTTATGAGATCTAAAAATGGAGGGGAGTATACCTCTAAAGGATTCCATAACTTTTGCATTAAAGCAGGAATTAAGAGGGAGTTCTGTGTCCCTTACAACCCTCAACAGAATGGTGTTGCAAAAAGGTAGAACAAATCTATTGTAGAAGTTGTCGAAGCTTTGATAATGAGTTCTTCTCTGTGAGAGAAGTTTGAGGTGAAATCCCTTGATACCGAGTTCTTCTCTATGAGAGAATTTCAAGGTGAAATACCTTGATAACGAGTTCTTCTTTATGAGAGAAGTTTGAGGTGAAATCCCTTGATAGCGAGTTCTTCTCTGTGAGAGAAGTTCAAGGTGAAATCCCTTGATAATGAGTTCTTCTCTGTGAGAGAAGTTTGAGGTGAAATCCCTTGATAATGAGCTCTTCTTTATGAGAAAATTTTGAGGTGAAATCCCTTGATAGTGAGTTATTCTCTATGAGAGAAGTTCGAGGTGAAATCCCTTGATAACAAGTTCTTCTCTGTGAAATAAGTTTGAGGTGAAATTAATTGATTATAAGTTCTTTTCTATTAGAGAAGTTCAAGGTGAAATCCCTTGATTCCACCCTCTAGCAGAACCATGGTGGATGTCATGTAAAGTGATGAACACTTGTACATACTATACATTGTTGTAGCCATTGTGATTGACATCACGATGAGGTGATATGTCTTATGTAGCTGGAAGTATCCTCCCTAGCTGAGAGGGAGTGTTGATGTTGAAAGATCAGTGTCGAGCTCTCACTTCTAGCCCAACTTATTATATTATTTAAGACATAATTTATTTGGTGGAGGCCAACAGGGAAATTGAAGAGATGCGTCTCTTTCCTCTCACTTATATATATAGAGTGATTTCTCATTTATCAAGAAGAATAAGAAAGATAATTCATTGTAAAGTAGATATTCTTCTTATTATTCAATATATAAGAGATATATTGTTGCTGGGTTTTTTCTTTAAGCTAGAGGGTTTTCCCAAGGTATATTGTTGTGTTCATTGTTCATTGTGTTGCATTTTCTAATTGTTTCAAATCTGATCATAAAACTAACATGAGATCAAGCTCATTTTCTCAAGTGTAACTTGACAAATCGACCCAGCTAGTGCTCGAGATGTGTGAATAGGCACTGAATAGGCAACTCCAAAGGTCCACTCCTAGAACCACTAGCAAAAGCAAAAATTAAAGTGGCAAAGGGTAGCTAGATCCAATAGTTTTGAAGAACAACTCTAGGAACAATTTAAAAGCCAAAATATATGTAATTAAGTTTGTTATTGGGTAGGTGAGTTGGGATTTGGGCATCAAAAATCCTACGAATGGCCTGAGGCCAAATCTCAGATTGAATCGAAAGACCTAATCATCAGCCTACCACTCTTCGTAGAGTAATAAGAGATCTGAACCAAACAATAGTAATATATACCAAAATTTGAGGCAAAACTATGAGTCCAAATAGCATTTGATCTTGCATTATAGAGAAAACTTTATTTCCACTTATTTCCCAACTCGAGCATTCAGAATTGTTTGCAGGCAAGGAAGGAACAATATATTTCCCATGTTTTCACTTGCTTTCCCGCAAGGGCATTCAAAGAACACCCTCCCCCCATAGTAGTTATAAGTTAAAATCCATGCCACATTTCTCATAAGGATCCCATCATATTGATCAATCTCATTTTTTCAAGTACAACAAGAGCACCAACCCAGCTCAGGCTCGAGTTGTGCAAATTGACATAGAGGAAACATAGTTTCCCCCATTCGTTCACTATTTCCTTTGCAAACTAGCTCAGAATGGCAGTCTAACTTAGGTTGGAAATCCAGCTCAGGTTCCATCCACAATACATAAATCTGAGGTGAAAATAAAGTTCCATGCAATAATAGATCTTGCATTATAAATGAAACATGGTTTCCATTTCTTTCATAAACTAGCTCGAGGTTGGAAGCCCACTTCAGGATGGCAGTCCAGCTCGTGCTAGAAATTTGGCTCGAGTTCAATCCATAGTAGAGAAATTTGAGGCAAAAACAAAGTCCCATGCAATAAACAATCTCACATTATAGAGAAAACATGGTTTCCATTTCTTTCCCAACTGGAGTATAAGGAATTATTTGTGGGTAAAACGGGGGAACAATATCTCCCCTGCATTTTCACTTGCTTTCCAATAAGGGCATTTGAAGAACACCCTCCCCCCCATAGTAGTTATAAGAGAGAGATCTAAACCAACCGACTGCCATCAAAAAAATCCAAAATACATGTAATCAAGTCTGTTACTGGGTGGGTGAGTTGGGATTTAGGCATCGATAATCCTAACAATGGCCTGAGGCCAAAGCTCACATTGGGTGAGTCTGTTGATGTTGAAGGAGCAGTGTCAGGCTCTCACTTCTAACCCAACTTATTGTATTATTTAAGACATAATTTGTTTGGTGGAGGCTGACAGGGAAATTGAAGAGATGCATCTCTTTCCTCTCACTTGTATATATATAGAGTGATTTTACATTGTTCAAGAAGAATAAGAAAGATAAATCATTGTAAAGCAGATTGTTGTTCTTATTATTCAATATATAAGAGATATATTGTTGTTGGGTTTTTTCCTTTAAGCTAGAGTGTTTTCCCAAGGCATATTGTTGTGTTCATTGTTCATTGTGTTGCATTTTCTGATTGTTTCTAATCTAATCATAAAACTAACATGGTATCAGAGCTAGGCCCAGGTTAGGAGCCCTAAGCACACGAGAGGTGTGGCTTAAGGGGGGGGGGGGGGGGGGTGTCAGTGTTAAGCCACACTCGAACCGAAGATGGATTGGTCTAAAAGGGACCAGTAACTCAGTGGTAGAGCACTCCAACAGTGTTGGAAGGTCCTAGGTTCGAGTCTTAGTTGGTCCATGTCTAAACATTGTTTAACCTGGAATTGAATTAAAAAACTAAATGAATGTGTATATAATGAAAGCTTTTATGTGACTCATTTTTTAGTGTGGTATGGGACATGTGCATCGTACCATCTTCCTAAGATGCAAGCGAAGTCTTATTACATGGCAACCATAATTTAAATTAGATTTAGAGCAAAAATTTGTATAACTTGGTATTCAATCCAAAAAGCAACGAATAGGTAAAACAAACATTGATATTGGAAGGTCTTGTGTCACTCATTTTTTATTTTGTTGGTTAAGTGATATATGTGTATCACCCTCTTCACAACATTTATTTAAAGTTTTAGTAACATGATGGTATGTTTCAACTCTAATTTATGATTAAAGCTATTGAGTTTGATATTTTAATTATATATTTTAATATTGATTAGAAATTTATTATCCTTTGTATTATATATTTTCAGTATGTTTGTATTTTTTTCAATTATATTTATTAATTTTTAATAATTCTTACTTTTTTTTTAATAATTTTTGTTTATTTTTAAATTGATTTTATTTATTCATTTTGTATAAGATATGATGTTATGTTTCTTAATTGTTTTAAATGTATGATGTTTAAACTAAATCTAAAATATAATTGTAATATCTTTGAAGGGCTTTTCTATCCTTTATTTCATATAATGAAATTATCATTTCTTCCATCTTTTCAAGTATTTAATATTAGTTTATGTGTCAATAAGATCTTAATTTATATTTAAGAAGTTTATGAGTACAAAGACATTCTATTATATTTCAATATCTAAAAAAACATCTAGCACTTAAATAAAATAATTTTAGATTAATTGAATATTTATAAATATTTAAATATATCAAACTATTAATCCCACGTCTATTGAATATTTATTAATATTTAAATATATTAAACAATTATTAGAATATTCATTAAAACATAAAAACTTATATTAATAATATATTGTATTGTATTATTTTTTTGATTGATAAAATAATATAATTATTGAGAGGTTTGGACAATAATAAAATAATTCATTTATACAGAATCTAGAATACATTTTTTCCTTATAATTAATTTAGAAAATAATCCATTAATTTAATAAAAAATATAAAAATTAAATAAATTTTTTAGAACCTTAAATCAGAAAAATACAATAATCAAAATAAATTTCAAATTTCACTTATAAAACATTTCTTACGGATCGAAGTATTTAAACAAAGAAAAAAATAATAATATTTTAGTTATTGGAACATAACTTTCTTGGTTTACAACTTTAATATATTCATTAATAACAATCAAGTGCTTGGGATGGGATGTTAACGTCCACTAAATTCAGTTCCAATCCCCTGATTTCACAGCTGCTTTTTCTTTGTATAGATACTGTTTTATTCTAAGGTGGGCACTTTTAATGAGAAGCCACATGGCCGAAGAAAAGGCAATTCAACATATTTGTAGTTGTGGAAATTCAAAGGCCGTCTACATTTGATTTTTGATTTTTTTTAGGACTTTCTCCTTCCTGGTAAAAATATGAATAAAGATCCAACCATATTTTGAGTTCTTAACAACGAAGCCAAAGGCAGGCGTGGTCGCACATCATCATCTCTTTATATTCTTCAATGTATGGTGGCGAAGGGAGAAAGCAAAAGCAGAATGGAGAGCAAAAGCTTTCGAATGGCTGGATTGCTGCTCTCTAACTGGAAAAGTGTGTGGATCATGAATGCTATGCTCACACAGGTTATCATATATGGTGGCATATTCTCTTCTGAGAGAAGTGTGCTCCAGATTTCTGGGGGCTTTACTCTGATTTTTGTTGTGGGTATGGCGATAATTCATTTGTTTGGAAGAAGAAGAAGAAGAAGCAGGTCTTCAATGGAAGGGAATTGCAGAGGCATTTGCTGGCATGTAAGCCCATATTCAAATAGTAATGTTTATTTGTAACAAAATCACTGTTTTATTTATTGTAGAATATCTGTTATGGTTGTACATTATTTTTAGGTAAATATAATATATAAATAAGGTTCTTTTAAAATTAATTATATAATAAAAGAAGCAAAATATTTTTATTACATAGTTGATTCAATTTGGATTATTGGGATCATGATTCCGAAGAACCGTATACTTTTATTTTTAATTTAAAAAAATTTATATATAGGAAGATTTATTGTTGGGATTATTGGATCATGATTCAGTTACAGGTATTTTAAAAGATTATTTTTGTTAAATTTTTAAAATTTCAACATATTAATACATAAATTATATATATATCAATATATATATATATATATATATATATATATAAATAATAAATTTTATATTTTTCTTTAAAATTTATACCAAACATTTCATATTTCTCATATGTATGGATTCATCGTTTGAAATGGTATCACACACTTCATTGACTTTTTCATATTAACATGACAGGCTTAGCAGACTCAAATAATATTTGATGCCTAAATCCATTTCTCCACCGTCAAAGAGATATTTTGAAAAAAGTAGTGTATCGATAAAATTGTATATATTGATATATTGTTATTAAAGAATTAATGGGTGTCTGGCCCTTTTAACATAGAATGATCCAAAAAAACAAAATAGGTATGGCTTAATATTTAGTAGTGTTAAGGTATAGGATCAACTTGAAAACAAAATTGATTTTGAAAAAAAAAAAAATTTACTATCGAAAAGTTTGTATGCATTAACCAAAATTTATTTTTTATTGTTTAACTTTTATCAAAAAGATCCAACTTAACAAACATATTTTAAAATAACGAGTTCCACAATTTTTCTATTGTTGAGCAAAAGGATGCCCATCTCTGATAACTGACTAGGTCCGTAAAGTTGTCCACATAAAAATTTTGAGCGTTTACTACGAGAGTAGCTCCATTCTATGCAAGCTTTAATCCAGACGTCCTTCCATCTGGGTTCTTAGCTTGTGTGAAAATGAAACATTTTTGGGCACGACCCAATCCCTGCCAAAATTACTTTTTTCCTTTCTATCAGGGAGGAGATTTGAACATTCCTCTCAAAACCCATTTAACTAGTGATTTTATTGCCTTAAATCTTTCTGGAAGCACCCTAAGAGCCTGCCACTCCAACATAGGAATGGGTTTAATCAATTCTTCAACATCTAGGAAGCAGATACCCTTCTGCCATGTAATCTCTGATTGAACCGAACAGATTGCATTCACTTTTTTTGCAAAATCAACAAGAGCCAGATAATGAAATTCCAGTTCATGAAACAAATAGTGGGACAAATCCAAAATTATCTCTTCCTAAAAATGGGAGCATTGGAAATGGCCCAAGAGGAAGGGCTTCTAATTCTGACAGAAGATCTAGTCTGTATTCTAGCCACACAAAGAATTCCACCATGGTCTGGACTTGATCTCTATTCAACATGACCAAATAAGGCTTCGTAGCAAAGACAAAGGCCAAGTCCAAATTCACCCTAACTCTTTTATTGTCAGGGAAAACTGTCGTTCCTAGCACCTGCTCAATTGCTTTCACCACCTCAACCATCGAAACCCAAAACACATTAAACAAACTTCTTCTACAGGCAGAGCCAACAAAGCCCATGTATCTTCTCTTCGCATGACGAAAGGCTAGTTGCCAACCTACATATTTGATACTAAAATTATCCATCCTTGCAACGCTCTAAGCCCAATGCCATCAACCCTAACACCAACACCTAAAAAAGAAACCTTCCTACTATCATTACACATGTTGGACAATCTTTATCAATAAATGCACACACTTGAAATCTTGTTAAAGCCATAATGGGAAGGTAAGGCCTATCCACTCACTCAGAACTCGATAATCTAGCACCGTCAAAGCCCAATTCTACATACTCACCAAAACATCAGTCAGGACACTTGCAGGATAAAAAGACAAAATGGACTTTGTGTCCTTTTTTATTAGTTTTCTAGTTTTAATTTTCTTTTTCCATTTTTTTAATATTTCCACACATTTATAAAGATATTATAAATTATTTTTATAAAAACACTTTGTAATACAATATTAACATCCTTTTATTAATATTTTGGAAAATATCAATAAAGCCAAAAACAACATGAAAAAACCAATTTCCTTTGTGTGACCATTCTAAATAGGCCTAGGGTACTTCAAACATTGAAGGTGCAAAAAAAAAAACACTTCTTAAAAGAAATAACATAAAAATCAATCTGATCAAAATCCTTACAATCTGCTCAGCGCTCACTAATATTACCCATCCTTTCTTCCATCATTTGGTTTATCTCCACATTTACCAAAAAGTCTGCCACTTTATTACTATTTTGGAAGCAATGTGAATAAGGTTATTCTTCAAAAGCTTCGAGTTTTGACTGTATGATATCTAAAATGTTAGCAATCTTCCAAGATTTTGCCTTATGATTAGACAAACCTTGAATTACCATTTGTGAATCCCCTTCAATTTCAAAAAAAGAAATACCACTGCTAAAGCTTGCATTTCAACTTCATTATTGATTCTATTCAAAAGTTTAAAGGATGGGGCTGTTATCAAGGAGCCACTGCAATCTTTAATAACACATCCCATCCCATGCTCTTGGATTGCCTCTACATGCCCCATCAAAATTTAGTTTAAACTAGTATGATCCAAATTGCATCCTTTGTATTTTTCTTTACTTTCTTATCTACCATTAATCTCTTAATGAGAGAAAATTATATATTTTATTTAATTAAGATAAATATTTTAAATAATTTTAAAAATATTCAAACATATTAATTTTAAGATTTTTATCTTTTATTTTTTGATATATTATAATTATTTATAATTTTATTAAAAAAAAATTATTTATAATTTTATTGATAATAAAGAGTCATGTCAATCTAAATATATTGATTTGTTAAGTCCAAACTTTATCGCTAAAACATTATTTTTTTCAATCAAATTCTCTATAAAAAAGTGAGTCAAATGAATCTCGTGGAAATGATATTTATGTTATAATAATTGTGCTAATAAGTCACTCTACTTTGTTTTATTTGATCAATTTTTCACATATAAATATAAATTAATAATTGGTCCAAAGTAAGTCAAAAGATATGTGATTCTAGATTTTAATTTTCAATTTTTAATTCTTATTTTATATTTATTTTGGTAAATTAAAAATATACGTCCATAAAAGTATTATATGGATAAGCTTTTAAAGGGAAAAAAAAAAAGTTTCTTATATTTTAAAAAAATTATAAAATCAAAAATTTAAAACAACAAAAGAATTATTAATTTTAAAATTAGTATTACCATTTTATAATGAGGTCATTAAAGGAATATATGAAGTGTCTTTCAAAGAGGTTAGATATGGAAGTATGAAAAATTTAAAAGAATTTAGGAATGAAAAATAAAATTTTATGAATGGTTGGTGGTTTAATTGAGGAAGTTGTTTAGTTTACAAAGAGTTTACTATCCCCCAGATGACTTTGGCATAAGGGTAGCATCAAAGAAAAAAGAATTTAAAATGTCTATATAAAAATAATAATTTCTAAATTAATAAATCAATTAATTTTAATTAATATTAAAATTATGTACAATTGTATGTGAAAAGAAATAAATGTTATATTTTTAAATAATTTAAATAAATTACTAATTTTGGAAAAGTGAAAAAAAAAATTATATAATTTACTTTTGTAATATTATTTTTTTACATTCTACTATCACTTTATATTTAATTGTTTCTTCCACACACACACACACACACACACACACACACACACACACACACACAAAATATATATATATATATATATATATATATATATATATATATATATATATATATATATATATATATATATATATATATACACATTATGTATCTGTGTGTGTGTGTGCGTGCGCACGCGCACACGCATGTGTGTGTGTGTGTGTGTGTGTGTGTGTGTGTGTGTGTGTGTGTGTGTGTGTGTTTGCATGCACACACACATGTGTGTGTGGGGGAGTGTGTGTGTTTGTGTGTGTGTACATATATACCTGTGTTTGTCTCTCTTTTCTTTTTTCTTTTTTTTTTTTTTTGTGTGTGTGTGTGTGTGCGCACGCACATAAATACATATATTATATTTGATTTATTTTTTTTTTTAACATTTTTTTTTGTATTTTTGAAATTTTGAGAAGATAAACTTAGCCTATGATCCCATCAATTTAGGAGTAATATAGAGTGTGCTTGGATCATAGAATTGAAACCCAATTTTCATGGGTAAAAAATGTTATACATCGATGTATTTTAATCATAAAACCATCAAGTCTCATTTCATAACTATCAAGATCACTGCTTATAGAATTTATTTTTATATGTGTAATTGAAAAAGGTGCAAGACTTGGTGAAGTATTTTGGATAGATATCTTATTTTTCATGGAACACATTGCATTATCTTAGGATTTAAATTAGGATTCACTTTAGAATATTTAGACTAATTTAAACCTTGTGGAACTCTTTAATACTAAGGAGGTATACCTATTTCCCTTGAACTGGTTGGATAGAAAGATTTTATATAGGTGTTATAATTAAATTTGAATGTAATCTTTAATGGTTGCATTGATTATCTTAGTATTGTGCTTTAGAATAGGTTCCATAATTATCTTTTGATGGTTCTCTTAATATTATCCACAACCAATTTTTGTTGGGGTGGGGGAGGTGGAGGAGTTACTATTGACTGTGGAGGATACTCATGTCAACTCCATTGAACTTATACCACTTGAATTTCATGTATGTACTTTAGGCATCTATGAAATTTTGATGGTATTGCAAATTTTCTATATATAAGGGAATCCTAATAACATATTGAATACCCTTGTACTTGGGAAAACTAAAAATGGAGTATCCATTGTTATTAAACCAATTTGGGGAGGTAGAAATATATATCCCAAAGTATCTTATATATGGCCATCAAATACTTGACTATTCTTGATGTAGTTTTTAATCTTTCTATGTGAATTCAAAATTATGAAAGAGTCTAACTGTACTTGCATTTTATATTTATTTATTGTTAAACATGACACTATAAATAGGTTTTGTATTCATGTAAGAGCATATTAAAAAGTGCATGCCTATTTAAATCATCATCATTGGTTTCATTATCATAAAATTTAATTGTTTAATGTTGTGTTAATGTGCCTATGAAGGTTCCAATAATATATTCTATTATATTCCCATGTGTTTTAGGATAAGGATATGCATTATATGTATGATGTACTTTTAAATTTCTTACATTTTTTGTTAAACCATGATTTGGAAAGGGATTGTTGAATATGTTAAGCTTCACTTCATCATTCTATTGTAGTTTTATCTCCTCTATAGGTATCCTAGCCTCCATATTATTATCATCAATAGGTTCATGTATTTTTTTTCCATCGTGTGCTATATTTATTCACATAATGTCCAATACATATATGGTAGTCATAATATGCATTATTTTCAAAACCCTTACATTGAAGCATGGTCATATCAAGATTGAATGAAGGAGGTAAAGATAAAATATTGAAATAAATGATATTTTATAACAAGATATGAGTAGGTTTTGGTAATATTTCCAATTTCCTCCTTGATTTTATTTTTGCTTCAATCTTGATTTCATTAGATTTTAATTTGTAATTTTGCTTTCTTTGAAACATGAAGCTTGAAGTAGATGTGAAATTTGATGCATACATTAGGTTATTTAATGCTATGAGCTTAATTTGTTTTATTTTACCATATAACATAACTCATCAAAATATCTTTATTTATCAAATGTTATTTATTCATGAAGAGGTGCTAGCAAGATTTTAAAGAACATATCCTTCAGTTCATCATATTTCAAAGAGTTTGTCTTTTTTATAATGAGATTCATGTATCAAAGGAAATATAAATTAATTTGCTCATTTGGCCCTTACTTTTGTATTTCAATTTATGCATAAGAAAAAATTTCACCATTTTTTATTGAAAAGTGTGCTAAAAATTGATTTACCAATGGGTTGAATGCTTGAAGTGAGAGATAATAGAACCATCATAGAGAAAATTCTTTGATATTTCTCATAAAGTTATTGATAATTAATTTATTATTATAATAATATTCCAAACATGTTGCATGGAATATATGAATATGTTGTTAATGATCCCCTTTACCCTCATAAAGTCGTATCTTACATTCTAAAAATTTGCCTGGTAATGGGTAAGAGGATGTTTCAAGTGCCAAACAATTATCAATAAGGGTGTGAGAGTCCATTTAGCTAGTAGATTTAGAGATACCTTGTTATAATTGAGATATTTTAGCATGTAAAGCTATGATAGTTTGCTCAAGAAATAAATAATTAGTAAAATTTGGTAGTAGAAATCGTGCGATGATCAAGGGAGGCATATATGATGCTCTTATATAAATATGCATATTAATATATTATAAACCAAGTGATTCCCCCATTCTAATAAGGGTTGGTACATATGTGAGTGTATAGGTTGAGATATGAATGGTAGAAAGAGTAATAAATGGACTATCTAAAGTAGAAGTGGAAGATAGTTTATTTGTCTCATCTCTTGCAACATATAGGAATGCATAACTCTTATGTGGGTTATAATTAAGATATTTGGTTATTTTTTCAGCATTAAATTTATCATCTTTATTGTATCTATCCCAATAGTCAGTATAAACCCATAAATAGGGTGTGTGTTAGGCCTTATAGATTTTTTAATGTATAATTATTTTTGTTCCAAAGTCATACTTGATTTTTTTTTAGTTTATTTATCAATGCTTGCATCTTAGGAGTAATTTTTTTACAAATGTGCATTAATTAAGGTGTGAGATTATGCATTAATCATTTTAGTCCGTTTAGAATGCATTTTGATGTTTATTAATGTTAAGATATAGTGAACAACACAGAAAATATGATAAAATGTAAAGATAAATTTCATAATATGTAAACAAAATGTAATCATTACTTTTAACATGTGAAACTTTAAAATTTTGTAATAAGGACAATGGTTTAAACTAGGCAAGGGTGTGTTTATTTTGTAGGATCTAAAATATACTAATACCAATCATACATAGTTAAAACACTATGAAGGATTCAATTGTTACCATAGATGCACTATCCCATCTCATGGGGTATATTGAGAGTAACTTCTCAGGGATAAAAAATTACATGTGCAATACAAGAAAAAATGGTTGAAGGCTCCCTATTAATTAAAAACAAATCCTAGGCATTTCCAATACATTGTGAAGTATGTGAAAACTAAAATCCATGAATAATGTTATCTAATGGATTGAGTATTATGACAATACTCCTAACACCATGAATCATAAATACTTGGAGACTATTTTGATTAGAATGATACCTTCTATGACTTTTAAAATTGTAGGAACATAGTTTCTAAAAAAAAGGAGAAAAAAAAATTACAAACCAATGAAAAATTATGTTTTTTGAGTAATAAAAACATGAATATTTCCGCCCAAAGGTCTAAGAAAAATTCTAGAGTAGAACTCAATAAAATCTACTAAATGACAATTAAATTTCTCTTTAGTGGCTAATAATAAAAAATTCAACTAAAACCCTACAATAAAATAAATGAAGAAGGAAATGTTTGAAATTAGTATGTACGAGTTCACCAGTATATTTTATTATATTTTTTATCAAATAATATAAATTATTTATGTTATGATCTAGGTATAAAAAAATATATCAAAATACTAAAGATATACAATATTAAACTTTTTTTAATTTTGACAAATTGCTAATTATGGAAAGTTGTTATTTTGGGAAAGTACTAAGGAGAAAGATACCTAACTTGCATAGTAAATTATGTTGATTGTTCTAATTATTTGAAAATAAAAATTAGAAGAAGATATAACTATGTAGATTAAGGAATAGGCACAAGATCAAAAGTCGAATCTAGATAGGTTTATCATAAGTGGGTAGTGGGTAGTGTGATCCAAACTTTTGACCACATAATTTTCTTAGTTTATTGTGATATAATATTGATAATAAAGTATGGAAAATAAGAATCTAAAATGAGATATAAGATACACTACAAAAGATATTTTTGGATAGAACCATTGTATGTATAGGGAAGCCAATGCATCCAATTCCACTTATCTTGTGAGAAAAATAGCTGACCAATATGATACATTCACTGATTGATTATATCTAGATCTCATTTGTTTTCCATTTCAAATTTTATGTATTTCAAAATGTAATCAATCTGAATCACTCTATGATGAATCAAATAACATGGCCCCTAGTGTATGGACTATCAATGCAAACATTTTAAGACTCAAGGCTCAAATTTAGGGTTATTAAAAAAATATAATGTTCACATCATCTCTTGAAGGTGAATCTAGTGACTAGTATATTGTGCAAGGGTAGAAAAGATTTGAAGCTACCAAAAAAATATGGTTAATAAAAATATATGTTGTTTTGATCACCTTGTTCAGATGATTCTGATGATCTTTTGTTGTTTTTTAGAAAATAAATAAAACAATTCTAGCAAAAAATTAAAATTCCTTCTAGATCAAAATTTTTGTATTTTCAATCATTCAACAACATCAATGAAACATTAAAATTGACTTGTAAAAAATGTACCAAAAATATCTTTCTTAAATTAAATATATAATAGCACTTGAGATGAGAATACCTAAATAGATAAATAAAATTAAAAATAATGGATGGAAATATAAATATCAAGCACAAAGTAACACTAAGTTATAATAATAAGATCATAATAGTTCAGATCTAACACAAAATATTGGTATCATATCAAAATATCATAAATATGTAACTGAGCAACTTTGAGGGCGAAATCTATATAACCTTCCAATAAGAATAGAATTCATAATATAATGATCTAATACCAACCACTACATATTATATATACACTTATAAGATTATGGGTACTCCATATACTAACACTACTACCAATACAAAGATTTATGAATTTATCATATGACAAAGTAAAAGGTTGTGTAATTGTTTTTATATTATTAATTAAGTTAAAGTGATATCTAATATACTGTTATACATACAAGTCCACATTGAGAAGTTCAATCTAGAGTTTGATATCCTTTAGTTTTTATTGGACCAATTTGGGAGTGTTCCATGTTTATTCAACAAAGGCACTCTAATTATATGTGATGAGGATCTCCTTCTCAGGGCCATGGCTCTTTTCACAGATAAATACCCATATTTTCTTAGCAAATATTGTGTGTGTATGTGTGTGTGTGTGTGTGAGAGAGAGAGAGAGAGAGATAGACAAAGATCATTTTCTTATCTATAAAATTTTATTGAGTTATCTATATTAGTTAGGCATCTACTTAATGAGCTAAATCTTATCTTAAGTATTAATCATGCCCTCTAGAGGCTTCCTTGCTCATTTTTCAAATTGTTAGAGATTCTTTGATGAAAGTATGTATTTTGTAATGATATTTCCTAACATATATTTATAATAAGTTTGGTATTCCATGTTGATCATGCTTTTAAATCCCATCTACTTGATAAAAAATCTAACCATACATTAAAATTTGACAAACTCTTTTATCCACTAATTCCCATGTCATTTCTTGCACATAACTCAGGTTGGTAGTTGTGATTATATAATTCAACACTCCACCTTAATCACATCTACCACCATCTAATATGCTTACAATTATCTTAAATACTATAATATTTATTATCCTAATGAATTGGTGAATATGCTTACATATTGATCTTTAGATCTACATAACTCCAAATATATATCTCTTTATTGTTTACTAGTTCTCTAATGAAATGGTATACAATGCCTATAAGCTTAATCCTCTTGTGAAATAAATGATTCTTGGATAATTTGATTACAAAGTTTTTGTCATAGATAATATTTTTTGCCTCTTCATGTTTGTGCATTAAATGTACAAAAATTTTATTAAACCAAATTGTTTGACATGCTAAACTTGTTGCTTCTACATAATTTAATTATGATAATGAGAGGGAGACAATGGGTTTTTTCATGGATACCCATGATACTGAGCATATTCCAACATGAATAACATAACTTGATGTACTTTTAATATCATTAATGTTACCTACACAATCATTGTCTTTATATCTTATGATCTTGAAGTCATTTGATGTTGAATGAAATATTCCATGATTTCTAGTTCCTCTAACATATCTCAAGATTCAATTTCCTTCTTTCCAATTAGATTATTTTGAATAATTCATGAACCTTGAAATATATCTCATGGTATATATTATATCTATCCTTGTGTTTGTTAGATGCAATAGACTACACATCATTATTTTATATAATCTTGGATCAATATTAGATCCCTTGTCATTCTTGTTTAACTTCAAACCTATTATAACTAGTGTTGGTGTTAACTTACATTTACAATATTGTTAATTTCAAAATATATTTAGCATATTTCTCTTGAGAAATGAATATGGCATTTTTAGATTGTTTCACCACAATGCCTAGAAAATACTTCATGAGATCCATTTCAATCATCCCAAATTATTTTTTTCATGTCTCCCTTAAACAAATCAATTGATAAGTAACTTATTAATAAAAAAATATTATATATATAGACATACAATCAGAAATAAACCTTGTTGATTCATAGTTGTATATAATATAGACTCATTATTGAACCTACTAAGTCCATTCTATAGAAGGTAAGAATCAATTTTGTTATACCATGCTCTACGATATAGTTTAAGTCCATAAAGCACTTTCTTGAGTCTATAGACCTTATCTTCATGACCTACGATATCATATACTCATAGTCAATCCACATATTCTTCTTCTTCTAGGAAGCCATTCAGAAATGCAGATTTTATATCCATATAGTATACTAGACACTTATTATTATTATGTCTAGATGGGCTATTGTAAAAAATGTTTCATTATAGTCAACTACAAATTATTTTTAAAAATCCTTTAATACTAGCATTTTTTATGTTTTTTCACATCTGATTATGTATTAGACTTTGGATTATAGACCCAATTTACTCCTATCACATTTTTTCTTTTTATAAGATTCATTAAATCCCATATATGATTATTATCTATAAAATCAATCTCCTCATCCATAGATTGTGCTCAATTTAATATTTAATTGCCTCCTTAAAATTAATTGGATCAACTACTTGTGAAAATAAGGAAAAAAGAGAAAACAAATCAACATTATGTTCACTTTAATTTTGATCATAGATATCTTTCAATATTCTTGTTTTATTTTTCCTTAGACTTTACAATGTTGGGTTTGACATATCACTTCTAGGATAACCAAAATAATTTGGACTTGATGGTCCTAAGACTAGAATACCTATTATATAAGGTGTTGTTTGAACTATACATTATGGTATTTATTATTGTTCATTTGATGGAGTTAGTGCTTGAATGTATGAGGATACATTTATACTTGATGGATTTGTCACTTGTGGACCACCTTCATTAGCTTTAGTAGGCATGGAAGGAGGTAAAATAGAGAGAATATATATTCGAGTCAATATTTCACTACTATCTTGAGGTAAACCTAAAACAATACTCATTATTTTGTCTAAAATTCCATCCCATACTTCTTCTATGAATTACATATATTTATTGATTATTACCTTTCTAATTATAACATTATACAATTTCTAAGCTATTGTGTCCTCATTGTATCCAAAAAATATACATCTTCTCCCTTTTTATCAAATTTATTTCTCAATTCATTTAGGACATGTGTAGATGCCACACATATAAACAATCTCATATGATCAACGGTGTGCTTTTTTCAACTCCATGCTTCCTATAGAATCATGTTCTTGATACTCTTGGTTGGGAATCTATTCATTATGTCAACTACACATGCTAAAGACTCTTCACAATACTCATTTGGAAAATGTTTTATCTTTAATATCCATTTCCATGATTATTCTATTCTTTCTATCTTTCACGTTATTCTACTGAGGTGTATACCTAGATGTAAACTATTTGTGGATTACATGATCCTTACAAAAATTAAGAAAATAATTTTAGATATATTCACTAGCTCTATATTCTCGTAGAAATTTGATATTGTACAGGATTTGATCCTTAACCAAGGCTTTAATTCATGAAAAAACTTGAAAACATCATACTTATGCTTCAAAAAATACACCAATGCCTTTTTGGAGTAGTGATTAGTGAATGTGTATGTATTTATCCACACAAATTAAAGTGAAAAATATCCAATGATTCCTTTGATATAATGGAGTTTCTAATTGGGAATGACTCTATTCTAGTTTCTTAAATTTCACATTTCACATACTCTATATGGATTTTCTATTAGTGGATAAACTTTTAATATGTTTTTCCTATGTAGCAAATTTAGACTTCCAAAATTCAAGTGTCTAAAATTCAAATGCCAAAGCCAATTCTCATATTTTATTTATGATTGAAAAACTGCCTGAGGTATTGATTGAAATATATCTTTTTGCACTGACTGTGGGACTACTGAAGGTATTGTTGAGGAGTGAGATTGAGTAAATTATGCCCTCAAATATGGTTTTAGCCTAAAAAGGAACATTTTGTTGTTGGTCATTTGGACTTTTTCTATTAGTTAATTTCTCTGAAATTGGTCCAAAATTGCAAATTTAATAAATTTAAAAAACATTTGATACCCCTTCCAAATATGCCCACTACTCATTTAATTTATTTTAAACCTATAACATTGTAAGAATCTAAAATAAGCTTTTTCCCCATTGCTTAGTTAGAATATTGACATTGCATTTTCCAATGATTGACACTCTATTATCATTGACCAAAGTAACATGATTTTTTTGACTTTTTTAGACTAGAAAACATTTCTAGATTGTATGTTGTATGATTAACTCAACCTGAATTTAGAAAGAATACATCTTTTGGATTCCATTGAGCAACATTGCATGCCAAAAACATAATACCATGATTCTGATTTTCTCTAGAAAATAATGTAGTTTTTTATTTGAAATAAAATTATTTATTTTGACACTCATCTACATAATGACCATACTTTTTATGGTAATCACATTTAAATTGAGACTTTTCATACCTTTGGCCATGAGGTTGATTTTGACTTGGATTTTGGCTGGTTTTACTACCACTTATTTTTTGATCTGGGTCTTCCACATCTTGATGAATTTCTTCATCTACCTTTGAAGTTAAATATCCATCTACCTCTACCATGACTAACATAAAATTTTGACTTGAAAGCATGATCTAAAGAATAGTTAGAATAATGACTTATCCAATGCTCATGATAAATTAGAGATGCATGAAGCTCATCTACAAAATACTTTGTCTTTTCTATAGCCACAATAATATAATCAAACATTGTAGGTTAGTTCCTCATAATATTTTCTATTATCCTCTTCTCTTCAAGATTCTCACTGTGAGACCTGATTTGATTAATTATGGAAATATTATAATGTTAAGGATATATCAAAAATCTAAAGATATATAATATTCAACTATTATTATTTTGAGAAATTGTTAATTATGAAAAGTTATTATTTTTATAAAGTACTGAGGATAAAGATACTTAACTTAAAAAATAAATTGTGTTTATTATTTTGACTATTTGAATGTGGAAATAACAAGAAGAGGTGACTATGAAGGTTTTATAGTAGGCATAGGATCAGAAATAAAATGTGCAAAAATCAAGTGTAAGTGCACAATTTTGGAATGTGCCCCAGTCTATTGACTACATAGACTTGTCTGAGTTGATTGTGACAAACTATGAATAAGTAAAATATAGAGAAAGAATGAATATAAAAATGATAGATTAGAGACATAATCAAAATATATTTCTAGACAAAAGCATTGTAGGGGAATGTGGGTAGTGTAATGAGTCTATTGATCGTAGACTTATCCTAGTTACCCATGCATAAAAACTAATTATTATCTATGTTATACATATGGATGCTAAGTAATATTATATATTGTATTTAGATTTTTACCACACATAAATTATTGTATGTCTTCTCTTGTCTCTAAAAACCTTAGGGTACTTTCATATCTTGAAAACTTGTAATATAGTGAAAAGAGATTACATAGTTTACTTTGATGCTGACCCAAAATAATGGATTATGTTTGGGTCTCCGTAGATGGATAAAAATTTAACAACCATTAAATATATATCAGGGACATAAGTAATGGCCTGCTCATCCCATATAGGTGGAGTCTCCATAGAGCATCCTCCTTCCCCATCCTCTACTTTGTTTACTACATCATTTTCAGTGGTGGATGATTCATAAAGAAAGGATGAAGGATTTTTAAGGTTGAGGAAAAAACTACAACTAGCCCCATATAAATTTCTATGTCACACTCAACTCTGACACATTATTGAGATTTTGAAGCCACTAAATGTTTTGGTGTGAGGTTTTAATTGAGGGTCACGGTGGAAAACATGAAGTAGAGCTCAGTCAATTGGATTTGTATGAGAATAAAACTACATATTTCTCATAAATAATAGTTATGCATTACTCATATTTTAGCATTGCCAATTTTTTCATCATGAGGTTTGTATTGAGGATTGTGATGGGCAACACCAAGCAGAGCTTACCTAGGTGGAGCTCTATAATACTAAGTTAATTATCTATTGATTAATATAAAGTTATTAAAAAAAAAATTAAGAAAAAAAAAATAAAATAAAACTAAATATACAAAGTGGGTCAATAGTAAGATAGTGTCTCCCAATTAAAACATTTACCCTGTGGAAATATGGAAACCAATGTTGATGGAGTAAGATATTGTGTTATGGTTGGAACTCACAAGTAACTGTGAAGACATTAATAGTAATTTATTTTTACTAATAATTATAATATGTAAGGCTGAATTCACTACTAACAAATCCTCAAGGATAAATAATACACAATCATGTATAATTTATTACTAAACCCACCTTAAGGTGGTATGTCATTTTATATTGAGAATGTTATTTTTTTTAATATTAAGGATCTTATTTTTTAATGGAGGACATTAACATACAATTAATTGAAAGATAAATTTCTTTGTCAGAATCTCTATCCCTTACTAGATTCTATTGGAATTTTTGCTCTAATTATTCTCTTTTTAAGATTGGATCTATGTTAGGAAGTTTCATTATGATCTCTCATAAGACTTTAAACAAATCTAGAGGTTCTAGTTGTAGAATTTGGGATTTAAGCTCTTGATATTACTTTATTTTAGGAGATTAAGTTACTGGTTAGGGATCAAGTTTGGTTTCAACTAGATGATTATGGAAAACTTCTTTTTTGGTTAAACTTTTGTCATGGTCAAGGGAATTTATTTAAGTGTTGTAAGACTTATCATCAAAATTTCAAGAAAGAGGTTTCAAAACTAGTGATTCCTATCTCAAAGCCTTATGCTACTTAGGATAAAATACATCCTTTTGATAAATTGATGGTGAGAAGAAAGAGGAAAAATTTATTTAAATCAAATTCATAAAGGTAAATTTTATAAATAATATAAAAAACCTCAATATAGGTAAGACTATAAAAACTCCCCCTTATTTTTCCTATGTTGGGAAAGCATACAAGAATATGTTTTAAAGATATAAAATTATAAAAAATAAAATAGTGACCCTAACTACTTTTCCCCCTCCTCTTAAACCTTTTTTTGTAGTTCAACCTAGGTTCTCAATTCTTTTATCTTAATATTTCCAAATGATATTCAAATTTTGATGTGAATTGTATTCCATATTCTCTCAAAAAGAAGAATGACTTGAAAAGTTGTATCTAATTGCAAGTTTCCACTACTATCCACTATTACATGGGACAAGCAAAGATTGTGTAATAATAAGGAACATGTTATCTTTATTTTCTCAATATTAGGAGCACTATTTGATGACCCATATTCTTGTTTATAGGGTCAAAATGCTTGTATGTTAGTTATCTACATTTAGGTTTTAAGCTTTGATGTTTGAAAAATGCTTCCATTGATTCATATTTAACATTTTTTCCCTTATCATCATTATCATGGGTTTCTTGATTCTAGTCCTTTTACACTATATCTAGGTCCCTAGATAGTAAAATAAAGTCTACCATGTGTGGTTCTTGAGTGGATGCTACTTGAGAATAAGATTCAACATGAAATTGATCTTTAAATTGTATGACATATGGCATTGTGTTAGTAGTATATACATGAGGTGGTTCCTTAGTCAATTCCTCATATTTTTCACTCATTCCAACTAACTACCTTCTTCTAGTTTTGGGGAATTCAATTTAGTATATTCTTTAGTAATGTTCAAAGCATCATCAAAATTATCTCTCCATTTTCCCTATTATATTTTTAGTATCCTAATCCCCTATCATATTTCAAATATGGAATAGCATCTAGATTCTTTAAAAACTGAGTTTAAATCAATTTTGAAGAGTTGCTTACCACATCTAGATCTCTAAGGTCACTCATCAATGACCTGATAAGTGTAGTAACTATAATTTCCAATGGAATATATTATTATGTCCATTGAGTGGATTTCACATTCACATGCTCAATGTTTACATATTGTGACAATGTCACTATAATAACTTTAGGCAAAGATTAACAATGATTTTAAGGTCTTACCTAAACCAAGGTTTGAAAAATACTCATGCCTTATACTATAGTTTCAATACCTATTACACTTTAGAAGGAATTGTGTGTTTTTCACTAGTATATATTGGACATTCCATTATTTTGGCATTCCCAAAAATCTCAATCTAGTAAAGTAAGTTCCTTATTGGTTTATGGTCAATTCCATACACTTTGTAGAATAACCTTCTGGGTTAGAGTGACCTTATTTATTGAAAGAGATAATAGAAGCTATGTAGATGAGGTCAATTTAGTTGTTTTTATGTCATTTCCCAAAAAAAAATTATATTCTTCATTAATTCAATGTATTATTATTTCTTAGATTCATTCCCCACAAACATATCCAAGTGTATTTTTAGATTTATGTTTATGTTATTTAAAGGATCATGTTATTTGGTATCCTTTGAATAAATTGGATTTACCTTTAGGTTTGGAACTATGCACCACTGACATGCTATTTCTAATAATAAAAATTCCTTCATTTCCTTGAATGATAATGGATTAGAACTAACATTTTTATGGCATGTGGAAAAAATCAATGTTTTTTTATTTTGTGAAGGTGACATACATATTCTCTTTATGATCATTAATGAATCTTTGAGTTACTCTGGGGATATTTTACATGATCTCTCTCAATTAAAACAACCAAAGTGCCAAATTATTTTATATTTTATGTAGTGATTTTGTATATGATCTAGATAAGAAAACTAAAATTTGCCAAAATATTTTACTAATTTGACAATTTAGGCAAAATTATCCTTTACATCCAGAACAAAATATTATTTTGTTTCAATTTTTTCCACTTTCATGATGTCCCTTTCTATGATAATCAAGGAAAATAATGAGATCATCTCATTTATCTTTCCATTTGGGGAAACACATTATCCACCTAAATCCCTAGATGCTTTGAATATTTATCATTTCCATAATTTAGTAACCATATATTTTCATTGGGGCATCATACCCATATATTCTTTATGAACATAATTAATCTTATACTTATAATATGGATTTCCATTACCTATGTTCCTTGTGATCCTACGTTACATATATTATGATGGGCACACATGAACATACCCTTCTTACATCTTGTCAAATTGTGATTTTCAAATTTGATAGATGTATCACTAAATCTTGTCCATATACTTATTGATCCCATTTATTTCATGTTTATATTGGGGGGAATCATAACCATAACTAACTAAAAAATTCTTAGTTATTATATATTAAACTGATGTGTATATCTTACTATCCCTATACCTAATTTTTACCCATAACTACGTCATGAGTTTTCAGTTATTATATCTTCCATTAATGAAAATTTTTACTATCACCACAACTATTTTTCAATTAAATGGAATGATACTACAATTTTTCCTTATAGGGATTAATTTTTAATTTTATGTATATGTATACCTTAGATAATATGTAGAGATGGAAAAAATCATTGGACAAGTTCATACATTCACTATATATCACACTTGTAATTTTTTTCCTCAATGTTGTTCATATCTTTTTTGGAAATTTTATTGCTAGAGATTTCACTATTGAACCATATATTCTTCATAGTTGTTGAAAATGATACCAAAAAATTATGATATTTAAATAAAAGGAAGAAATTTTATTTTAAGTGGAGAATAAAGATAGTATATAGCTCATTTACATACCATCTAGTTAAATGTTAGACATAAGTCTTCTCATTCTTTTTTAGGAATAAACTTATGATCATGATTAAAAAACATCTAGGAGATTTCTTTTAATTTTAAAATTTTCAAATGCAGAGAAAAGGTGATAAGCACATACATAGACACAAAAACCAATTTTCATTTGGAAAAATGCTTTCAGTTAAAAAACTTAACACAACAACCTTATTGAACTATAGCATAAATTGGTGTCCTTATAATGTTGTGATAAATTCAAAAGGTTTTATATCCTTCTTACAACACTTTATTATATATTTTAATGCACACACTTGACCTTTGTATTTAAATTTAAACAACATATATTACACATATCCTAAGTAACATTTATCTCCTATCTTTAATTCTTATTTTTTCACAGCAGTTTCTTATAACATACACTTCACTTGTAATGTCTACATTGCAAAAGAATATGCATGGACCAACTACTACTCCAAGTGAACAATACGTGACACTTCAAAATAGGTCTATGCCATAGCACCACCTAGACATTTCTTGCACTTCTTAAATATTATAAATATAGTGATATAATTTTTTTAAATTTCTTTAGATAACCTTTTATTTTATACATGTTATAAATTGCATTTCAACACCTTCCTGCAACTTAACCATTGATCACTACTTCAAAATATCCCATGGTACATTTGAATTATGTCAATAATGGATTACACAAGTTTTTCATCATATTTACATGTTGAAAACCTTATACAACTACAAAATTAAATCTCCATGTAAGATTGTGAAATAAAATCAGGTTGTGCAACTAACCTGCACAACCAAGTACCTGCATAAAACACCATTCACAACACCAAACTTGTGCATGATTATTATTGCATAGATCCATGAAAATTTTATACATTCATATAAATATCCTATTTTCAAATATTTTTCATAAGGGATCACATAGTCATCCTTTATCAATTTTGGGTAGTCATTCTCATCTCCTTATTATACCAAACTAACTCCTTAATACTCATTACTTTGGTCAATGAATCAAAAACATATTTATTTGTGTCTACCTTATTTATAGATACTCATTTCCATGATATCCCTAAAAAACATTTATTTCAAATCTATATTCTTTTTATGATAATGATACTCAAGTTTATTTACCAGACAAATTACACTTTAACCATCACAACTTATCTTTACCAAATCCTGCATGAACCCAATAATATAACATATAATTTGAAGCTACACTAATTTATTATTTGAATTATTAGCTATGATGTACTCATATTTCATGGTAGATATGGCCAAAATATTCTATTGTTTGATCATATAAAGTATATCTCCAATAAGCAAATTAAATGCATACACATTGGTAGACCTACGATAATCAAGATCACCAACCCAATTAGAATAGAAAAATGCCTATAGATACATAGTTTTACTTCCATTAAATATATAATAAAATTATATGTCATGATCATATTTATTTGTAGATATCTAATGATCCTCTTCACCATTTCCCAATGCTCCTTTCCCAAATTGGACATGAATTTTTTGAATACTCATATTGATTTTGAGTTGTTAGGTCTTTTTTAAACAATCACATAATTTAATATTCTCATAATAATTTAATATAGAACCTAATAAATTCCATATAACTCCTTATAATTATTTAAACACTATGCATTTTATATCTTGTAGCTAATTAGGAAATGGGTGCACACAAGTTTTCTATCTTACATCATGAATCTTTCCAAAATTATCTCAATATAATTCCTCTAGTCTAGCCAAAGTTTCCTATTCACATGATCCCATTTCATTTTTATTCTTAAATTTAATCTTTCAACACCATGATATTTCATGTCAAATTATTCAATCAATTGAGACTTTACTTTCTTGATCATGCCCTTATCAATTTTGATCAACAATTAATCATCCACATAGATGGCTATGATGAAATAATTATCACTCTCTTACGTATAAAAATCATAAGGATAATTATTGATATGCAAATACTCAAGTCAAAGAACATAAAATTTTAATTTATGATTTATAATTTTAGGTGATTATGTCAAACCATATAATAACCTCTGCCATCTATAGACTAAGTCATATGCCCCCTTCACCTTGAAATCATCAAGATGTGACATATATAATTAATATTTAACCCATAAATGTAATAAAATTATCTTCAAATTTATTTTTTCTATCTCCATATCAAATGAAACAAAAATAGTAGAATAAACCTTATTGAACTTAGTTTTATAACTGGATAAAAGGTGTCATCAAATTTAATACACTCAAACTCAAAGAATCATTTTTTCCACCAGGAGATAATTATATCTCTTTATTATCCATTATGAATTATTTTTCATCTAAATACACACTTTTATACCATGATTTTTCATATAGGATTTATCCTCATCAAATCCTATGTCTCATTATTTTCTAAATACTCTAGCTCCTCCTTCATATCCTCTTCCCTTACTACTTTGGGTTCATCACTATCAGTCACTGATAAAAATTATGAACAATGAAAGTTTGGTGAGCTATACCTTTTAAGAATTTTTTGAACCTATTATGATATACTTAAAGAAGTATAGGTTAGATCCTCCTCAAATTGTGACTCTAGCAACTCATCATCCATTTTACCATACTCAAACACCAAATTTTTAGATTCATCATAAATATACATCCTTTTTGTTTATTCCTTTTTTTACTTAGTTATTTATTCATACATATGGATCTTTTAAACCTCCATGAATATTACATTTTATTTTTATATCACCTTATTCATATTGGTATTTCATAATTCATACCTTTTCACACCACTCCCATACCCGATTAAGATGCACTTTATAAATAAAATCAATCTTCAATTTCATTTCCTTTGGTCTATGAGAGTACATCTTGAAATAAAAAATGCACATATGTTTCATGCATGGATTGTTACCAATATAGAATTCCCGTATAGTATTCTCAACTAGTTATGATGTTGAGAATCAATAAATTAAGTAACAAGTTGTAGCCACTACCTTATCCCAAAGTTTTTTCTCCAAATGTGTACCACTTAACATACTCCATGCCTTTTTAATCAATGTCCTAGTAATTATCTCTAAAACTCCATTCTAATGAGGTATGTATGGAGTTGTATTATTTATTTGAATATCACTATACTTGTAGAAAATGTCAAACTCTTTAGAGTAGTACTAGACCCCATTTTTGTTTACAATACCTTGATCCTCTTATTTGTCAAGTTATCCATAAGATCTTTGAACTCTTTCAATTTATCTATAAATTTACATTTATTAAAAATTAAATATATATAGGTATTATAATTTTAATCATATATGAAAGTCACAAAAAAGAGATTATTGTTCATTCATAGGATGTCCACTATTCCGAACGCATAATTATGTATCACTTACAATATTTCACTATCCTATGTAGTGCACTCAAATAAATTTAAATTTTTTTACTCGTAATGGAAACAATTTTTATATAATTTGAAATTCAAGGGACAAATCTCCATATATTTTTCCATTTTCTTAGTTTGAAACATGCATAGACCTTTCTCACAAATATGATCAAACTTATGAAGCTAGAGTATATACCCCTATATTGAATGTAATTTGTACCTGCTTGCTTAAACCTTGGGCTCATTAATAATAAATTTATTACATGCACTAATTACCACGGTCAAACCAAACCTGAATAGAGTATATGTGTTCACTCTTATCATGTGTACCATGGATTTGTGCACCACCTTAACCTATCTTTACCAAATGAGACCTAGACACTAGAATAATTCATATTTCTCATAGAGATCAAATTCCTCATAAGGAAATGAATATAAAAAATAACTGGGAGAGTATTGATCTTCTGATATTTGAATCTCAAATTTACTTTTACTCTTCCTATAATCTAGTAGGTTTAGTTATCTCTAAAGAATAAATCAACACCATAATATTCATCATATTCATAGAACCACTTCTTTGTAGGATCCATATGTCAAGAGGCTCCAGATCAATTAACCATGCATCATTACATGATTACATAATATAGAGTTTGGAAGATATACATGTCCATATCCATCACTAGAGACCTTATCATTTGAGGATAGTGAAATATCTGGTGGTTTTTTCTTCTCAAAATTATCTTCAATACTTATTTAAATGTTATTTTATCAAAATTTTAACTTTTATTTCATAATTTATCTCGTTTATTATATCTACCCTTAGACTTCAAGTGCTTCTCCTAAACCCTTCACTTACCTTGTTATTACGAGTGGCTTCACATGACCAAGGCATTATTAGTATAATTACATTACATAGACTTACACCTCATCTTATATGATAATATAGTTGTCACATAATATGATACCAAAAATCTCCATCTATAATGAAATAATATATCACAAGCTATTCCAACCAATCTTTGATACAGTAAACAAACACAAAGGAAAACATTAATAATGTTAATATAACACGTGTAAATAAAATATGAAAAAGACACACATAAAATAAAATTTTCACATAGGAAAACTCTTTTGGGTAAAGAACCTAATACACTAATCTCTTTTAGTTATAAAAGCAAATGTATGTCTTACAATGATATATTTAAGTCACAAGGTTTTATTTCATATTATGTTTCACTATATATTTTCATGCAAACACTTGACCATGTGCATTAAAATTATGTTAACCTCTAGTACATATATACCATGTAATAATTATCCCTTCTCTCTACTTATTATTATTTAGAATAGTATCTTACAATAGACACTTCATTTTCAATATTTGTATTGCTAAAGAATCTACATGAACCAGCTATTATACATAGTGAATAAAATTTAATGATCCATAATAGGTTTACACAATATCACCAAAAATATGTTACTAAAAAATATTTAGTCTTAAAAATATAGTGAAAATAATTTTTACAAGTCATTTGTATAACCTTTCATTGCTCTACATGTTGCATAGTGCATTGCGGTGCCTTATTACAAATCAATAATTGAGCACCACTTCAAAATATCCTAAAGTCCATTGAATCTACACAAATTGCCATGCACATTTTTTTCATAATCCTTCCATGATAAAAATTGCATAATTTTTGGAGATAATCTCATGTAAAATTTTGTAACCATCCCACTGAAATAATAAACATGTGCAACATCCTGCATAACATCAACTATGTGCACAATTATTAATATGCAAATTCTTGTAAATTTGAGACATTTCCAAACAATTTTTTATCAAAAAAATTTATGAGTGCACTAAAACTCATTATTTTAGTCAATATATTAATTAAGGTTCACTAAAACTTTGTCTCCTTTAAGACAACTACTGTTTTAAAATTTTAACAATTTCTTTTCCAGTTGAAAATTTCCTATGAAAGTTATTATGTGAGTGTCCCTTTATTTATAAAGGTATCACCAAAGGTTTTTATAACATCACCTTATATTTATGCCACATGTAAGGATGCAAAATATATTACCTATTTTGTAAATACTTTTTCATGTTCTTTATATACTGACACTACATAGTTTTCTAGGCATTACCTGATGGTGTTTAATACAAGGTTGTGTTGAGAATAATTGATCCTTACCATGTGTCACATACCAATATATTTATAAAAATTCAATAAATATCCTCAATATCTCTAGTTGATTTTTTAGGCCATCATTATCCTTGAGAGTAATGCAAAGATTGTGTAGTGGCTAGTCCCTACATTTGTATTGTAAATTATCTAAAGTTGAGTTTGCATGTAAATTTGAAATGTAATTAGTTGGGATTTATATATAATTATCATGGAAAGATAAATTGAATGGGGGATGAAATGTTTTTGAGAGTATTTCTAGGGATATGATGATTAAGTTTAAAATATGATGATAAGATTAGGAATGTTAGGGTGGATTAGGGATAATAGTGATTAATATTTATGAATTAAAGATGATTATGGATATCAACAATAAGTTGTTGAAAGTGGGAAAAAATGAGGTGTCATAAATAGAGTGAATAGGTTTGGATGTCTATAAAGGG
>JARHVA010002846.1:1145000-1152500 GCA_037957365.1 Torreya grandis | reverse complement strand
AAATAAGTTCTTACATTTACACTAAAAATTATTATTGATTTGATACCTTAACTAACTCTACCTCAAGCCTCTTTATACAACATATAATTTATATAAAATTAATAAGTCAAGTGGTAGATCCATGTAATCTTGGATAATAGACACATCATGCCCAAACCATTTCCTTTCAAAAGCCAAATTTTTTTTGTGCCAAAGAAGGATGTGACATGATGTTGTTAATTGATTTGAAAAAATACCAATGAGATTAAAGGGAAGAACTATTATCCTTATATAAAGACTAAGACATTTTTAGACCATATCCATGGTGTAGAATTCTTTTCTAAAATTGATATTAAGCTTGGGTATCATCATATTCATGTTAAACCTCTAAACATTTAGAATATAGTCTTAAACCCAAAGGAAGGATTGCTTGAGTATTTGGTTAACTCATGTAGCGAATTCATTCATTGAGATGATGAAAGACATCCCCGGATCCTTTAACTATGTCATTTTTTAAATTTACCTTGATGACATCCTAATCTTTATAAAACATGGGATGAACATCTACACCATGTTGAACTACTGTTTCTTTTTTTTTAGAAACAAATTTTAATGATAACATGAATAAATATTTATTTTCCGTGCAAGAGATAAAATATTTGGGATCCACTACACACACAAGGAATGCATGTTGAACTAGTGTTTCATTTTTTTTAGAAACAAATTTTAATAATAACATGAATAAATATTTATTTTTCGTGCAAGAGATAAAATATTTGGGATCTGGTACACACACAAGGAATGCATGTGTGAACCTAACCAGGATTTAAGTCATATAAGAATGGGAAACAACAAATAAATTTTCATACATTTAAGTCTTCTTAGAATTATATAATTATACAAGATATTTGTGTTTAACTTTTATCCTTTGAACCAAGATACCAAAGGTGGAACTGAATAAAGTTTCATATAGTCAACTAGAAAACAAAGATAATTTGATGAAGCAAAATTCAAATTCTATTTTGTACTAGTACTTGTGTTACTTGACTATTAAATTTGGAATACCATCTAATTGATTCAATAAGAAAATTGACTATCACAAACGGGTATTGACAACACATTAAGTCTTAGAAAAGAGTTAGTTTATATTGTAATGGATTAAAAAACTTATGATTGAAATCAAAAAATACCTATAGAATATATATACTTACATTAGATAATGAGGAAGTGATTAGGGATGATGATAGATGAGGAAAGAGTGATTAGGAATTATGAGGGATGATGTGGGAGTGATTATA
This sequence comes from Torreya grandis, assembly GCA_037957365.1. NCBI lineage: Eukaryota > Viridiplantae > Streptophyta > Pinopsida > Cupressales > Taxaceae > Torreya > Torreya grandis. Next base: position 1,151,223 of record JARHVA010002846.1, on the reverse strand, counting down.
GATGATTAGGGATGGTGATGGTCAATGAGAGAGTGATTAGGGATGATAAGGGAGAGATTATAGATTATCAGAGATAATGAATGTCAATAAGGGAGTGATTATAGATGAGGAGGGATGAGGAGAGGGTGATTAGGGATGATGATGCACAAGGAAGAGGTTATTAGGGATGATTATGGATGAGAAAGGAGTGATTAAGAATCATGAAGAATGAGGAGGGAGTGATTATGAAATGATCAAGGATAGTGACAATCAATGGAGGATGATTAGAGATGATTAGGGATATTGAAGGTTAATGAGGGAGTGATTAGGGACAACGATTAATGATGGTAGACTGATTAGGGGTGATTAGGGATGACTAGGAAGTGATCAAGGATGAGGGAGGGGTGATGATTAAGTGAAATTAACACAAAGTGATCATTTGATGTGTGAAAGTCATCAATGTGACCTATGCTATCATAATCACACCATTTTGGATCAAGTTCAAAGTGAGGGGTTTGAAAACTTCAATTTTGAGAAACCTAGGACTCTTAGAAATGTCAAAAAATAATTCAAAATGCACAAAAAAATTAAAAAAATAACTATATATTTACCAAAAATGGATATAAATACAAAAATTATGCCTTAAAATAAATAGTTTAAATACTAAGACCTTGAAAATGCCTAAATATTGATTAGATTAGACTTTGAAAAAATATTTTCTACATTGTAAGGCATGCATCTATGAGACCAATTCTATCAGATGTAGAGTGGCCCCAATTTCTTATATTTAATAAAATAAATTTAAAGTATAAGGAATATAAAATATTCCTTGTCCTTAATATTTATTTTAGTAAATATCAATTTCAAGTAAATATTACCTAAAGGGAACATGTATGCTTTCTTCATAATGCATACATATTCCTAATAAAATGCATGTGTTAATAGTAATGTGTGCATGTGTCTTGTAGTGTGTGCACATTATTAAAATTTGAATTTAAAAAAACAAGCCTTTTGGCTTGAAAATGACTTGGATTCCCAATGCAAAGGATTGGACCTATCAATTTATAGTCGAGTCTAAGAGTTTTGATAGAAAACCAAAAATTTCAACTTTAATCACCAAATACACTATAGATTTCAACAAAAAAAATTATTACCATAAAAATGACCACGCTGTCCTCTTTTTAGATATATGATTTTTATAAATTTTAATCTATTTTAAGGTTTCAAACTATGTTAATTTCTAAATATACCTTTTCTAGGCCACTACATGGCATAAATATACATGCCTATTCATGTTTACGTAATTTTTCTTTTGTTGATCCTAGTCCAAAATAGATTATATGGTCACAAGCTAAGCTTAATTCTACACACATTCAAAAAAAAAAAAAGCAGGTACTTATGGGCAGCCACATAGCCGGTTATGCATTATTTTTTTAGTTTTTAGGATCTATTTACTTTCAGATTGATTTAAAAAATATTCATTGAAAAAATATGTCACAGACTAGAATATATTATCTAAATATTAACGAAAGGATTTTAAACAATATTAAATTATGATAAAAAATGGTTGGATGCATGGCCATCTATCTATTCTATTTTCTTTAAAAAAAATAGGAGTTGATCTTCAACTTTTAGATTTTTGACCTAGTTATATTTAACCACTTTTCAAAAAAATAGTGTTTTTGAAACTAGACTCAAAATTTTACAATTCATGTTCTTAAACCATTTTCAAATATTGAGTGTGGCCATCTTAAATTATCTATATAAATTCATAATTCTAAAACATAAAAAAAATCGTGTCCATGGGTAGGCCCCCTTTTGTCCCCCAACTTTGTGCACGTACCCATTACCTATAATTGATAATATTTATTCATAATCTATAAATTTTTAAAATAAAATATGTAATTAATAAAAGTGACCGTGATTCCATAACTCTTGATTCTTACTTCATGTGTGATAATTGTGTCAAGTCTATTAAACTTACTAGTGATTTTAAATCTCTCTAAGAAACCATCCTAATCTACTGATCACACTTTCTACCTATAATTATTTTTTTATTATATAATAATTATCTATATGTAATCAAAGGAACATGGTGACAAAATTTTAATTTACTCTAATCACTTTGAAAAGACGAAAAAAATCATAGAGAAAACATATTAAAATATGGTTTAGATTTAATCAGGACAAAATTAGAGTAGTAAATACAAATATGAAAAATTAAAAATAAAATAAATAATTAAACATGACAGACTCGAAGTAAACAAATTATATATATATATATATATATATATATATATATATATATATATATATATATATATATATATATATAAGCTTTGATAAAAGTTTAAAAAAATAAAATAAAATACATGAGCGTTGTAAATGAACAAAATGACAAGAAATACTAAATAAATGAGTGAATGTGATAATCACAAAGAATAAATTTAAGTGAATGTAATTAATAAATAAAATAAATAGAAAAAAATTTTAAAAAATAGACATAATATTATAAACTATAAATTTACAAAATGATAATAAATAATACATAAATTAATATTATATTCACAAAAATAATTTACATGGGACTGGAAATATGGGTAGTGGTTGTGGAGGATGGTGTAGCATAGAGAAGAGGTATGGGTACTTAAGAAGAGTGGTATGGGAGGGGTGGAAGCATAATTAGAAATTGAGCTAGGAGCATGATACATCATATGTGAGGGTTGTGTGGAATGGTAAAAGATGGCATAGGGGAATTTGAGGGATGTGACAATTTAAATATTGAAAAATATTATATATGAAAAGAAAATATGAAAAAAAAAGAAAAAAATCATTTTGTGAGAAAATTATAAAATTAATGTGTAATTTATGTTTTTGATGTTTGAATTTTTGAAAAGTGATCATAATTTAATGTCTTATATGAATAAAAACAATGTCGAAATGCCTAGCAAATTATAGTACTATTGGACATGAACCTTAAGATAAAAAAGCAAAGGAAAAGATAATATTTATGAGCATCTTTTATTTCAAAATGTGTAGCTCACTTCATCTGGTTGGTAATGAGTGAATTGAATTGTTTTGGAATTAATCAATAAACATGGTTATCCTTGTCAACTGGGTTATAATTGGAATGATTTCAAAGAAATATATTATTGTTTTGCTACGAAATTTTGACTAATAGATAACATCAAGTAATTAATTACACATCAATCAATTAATATCTTAGAATTTTTTGAAATAATCTTTTATTTGAAAGCATCAAATTAAAAATTAATCACGATCAAAAATGATTAATAACATAAATGGTTATAGTAAAAAAATAAATATAGTAATTAATAATGATATGAGGTTTTATAATTATTAATTATTCATAATATCAGTGTAAAAATCTTCCCAAATAAAATGCTTAAAAATATTCCAAAATTAATAAACCAAACATTAACCAAAACATTGTAATTATTAATACAATATTATTTTTATTTAATTAATTGAAAAAAATGGTAATTGCTAAATGATTCTTATAATCTACTATCTTGAGGGGGACTAATAAATAAAATGCTTGAACCTGAGCTCCACCAAAAAAGGTAATCTATGAAAATACTCCCAGTGGGTTTTTATTATGATCCTACAATCAAACAAAAATCGAAATCACTGAGCTTTCCCTACCTAACCCAAAAAAATAACTTAAAAAAATACTGGATTTAATGTCCTTCTACTCCCCCACCTAATTTCATACCTCTAAGATCATCGTAGCCACCTAATTGCACAAGATTATGGTGTTGTAAATGCCCATATAAACTGAGTCAAAAGCCTTCATGACCTCCAACTTCTCATCTTCTGTGGACAAACATGTTTCTTTTGGTAGGCCATGCGAATAGTTAATATCCTTGACAAAGTGTTGGGGAGAGGATTTTCTAAATATTTGAATAACGTTCACAACATTGGACTGGAAAATATTAGAAAGCAACTACTTTTATAAATGACCATTTTTTATTCTTTCCATGCAATGAAGAGGAGAGTTAATGGTGGCCATGATAAGTCCCATTGTAGAAATTGCTACCATTTCCTCCTCCATTCATGACCTTTCAAGACCCTAAACCAAACCCATGCGACATTGGCCTTTGCAGGCATGCATGAAGACCACATCTTCATTACCCTTCATCAAACCGGTTCATCTTAGCCAGTATGCACAAACTATGTACGTGCTAGCAAACAAACTTCACCGCACGGCCAACTAACCACCACCACTACTAAACTATCCAAGGTAATGTTGCCGCCAACATCACCGCCACATACCCGATCAATGTCGCAACGTTTTCAACATTTTTGTTCACAGCCTTCTAATATGGCATACTTTATAAAACATGACCGGAAAATGTTCCATGATTCTCATCATGTGGGAGGGATGGTTGTTCAAACAAATTTAAATTTTAAATATCCCGCTCAAACTAATCCTGGGTAGATTAAATCCCACGAAAACATTATAGCAAACGATCCAAACTGCATCAAATTAGAGGTCATTGTTGGTTTTGCAGGTGATAAAGAAATAGACAAACTACGGATGACCTTCGGGAACTTTTGTTAATGCTTGTTAACTGTAGATAACGAGCCTGCTTTTAATGGGAACTTTTGTGATGGTTATGTAGAACTATATGTTACTACGAAGTTTTTTTATATTTATTATTTATCCTTATCACTGATGTCAAACTGATATATTCCCAATTTTTCATCTTTCACCACAAATTAGAGAGCTCGAAGTAAAAAAATGCAGAAACTTCGTAGAAATCCCATAATGCATAGAATTGCTAAAAAAAAGTATTGAAATGCTTGCAGCGAACGGGATATAAGCGTCTGACATTGTTGCTTAATCATTTTGGGCAGTTGACTAATATGTAACACGTAGATTTTTCTCATTGTCAAATATTGTGTTAACTACCGTCTTTTGGTAAGCTGACCCAAACTAAACATCTTGATTTACGCAGTTGTAGGAACCTGATTATCCAAGAATTATTATTTGGAGAGATTACTTCTCTTGAGAAATTGAACTTAGAAAATTGCAAGAATTTTTCAAGTTGTCGAAACTTATATTTTCTCAATCTATTGGTGTGGTTTCTCATGATAAATTGAAAGAAAACAAAGTTTTATTTCCCCACTGGAGAATTTAGGTGCCTCACTACTATTTGGACCCAACTTACTCTTATCAAAGATTATATAACCATTTTTCTCCACATTAATAATAATTTGAAAAAGTACCTTTAGAAAAGAACAAATTCATGGTACACTTTAAATTACCTTCATAAGATTGATGTAGAAGTTGAATAAATATTGGGTTGTTAGGAACCTTTGATCTAACTTTTAGAACATATTAGGAGATCTTAAACAACTTTTAATTTCATTCTAGTGATTATTTTTCTTAGCATAGTCTCTGATCCACCCTGAAAAATAATTAAGCTTGTAATACTTATAATTTAGGTACCAGGAACAAGGTGCCAACTTCCCTTTTGTGTAGCTACAAAAGCAAATATCATGAATGTCAATAGTAGAATAATGAAGATTACCATGAAGATCAGAGACAACCAACATAGATAGGATTCTCGAATAGGCACCCACAAAACCTGCTAAAGATACTAAGAATAGGATTGCTCCTACGACTATGAGTGACCAACCGATAATTCTCACACACTCTACATCATCTATAGAAGCCAACGAGATGCTTGATCCTATAATTTAGACTGAAAGACTATCAACTTAGGGAAAAAGTGATTGTTATGTTGGGTTCAAATCTTGGTGGCGCATTGTATCAAGACTATTTTCATTTATTTTGTGTTCTTTCACCATGGAGCAGAATACCTTGGGGTGCTAATCACACTAGTAGACCTGTGATAAACAAGCTGTGTGAGATATTATAACACATAGGTTTGATTCCCTACCAGAATATCATATGAAGTCTACTAATGTGACGGTAGAATCATATCTTGGTGTCACCATACGTATAACTAATGACCTCATCTCACCTTTTGTGTACGAAGTGTTAAGAAAAAATAGTCTTATATTTCTATGAAGGTGATAGTGGAAAATCAGGTTATGTTTTCCTTTATATGATGTGGCAATCAACTATGTAGGGAGGAAATGTTCCATTTCAAAATGAGCTTGAACAATGGCAATGGGTATCATAAGGGAAATGCCATACCAAACATGCAAGTGATGAAATATTTTTGGTAATATTGTATAATAAAAGGAACCA
>JARHVA010002846.1:1095000-1140000 GCA_037957365.1 Torreya grandis | reverse complement strand
AAGTCTTTGGACACTATGTATTTCATAACTTATAACTAATTGGGAAATCAGTGCACACAAGTTTTCTATCTTGCATCATGAATCTTTCCAAAATTATCTCAATATAATTCTTCTAGTCTAGCCAAAGTTTCCTATTCACATGATCCCATTTCATTTGCATTCTTAACATTAATCTTTAAACACCAAGATATTTCATTTCAAAGTACACAATCAATAGAGACTTTACTTTCTTTATCATGCCCTTATCTTTTTTTATCAACAATTAGTCATGCACATAGACGGTTGTGATGAAAAATTATCACTCTCTTACTTATAAAAGATATAAGGCTAAATATTGTTACACACATACTTAAGTCCAAACACATAAAATTTTAAGTTATGATTCCACATTTTTGGTGATTTCTTCAAACCATATAATAAACTCTTCAGACTATAGACTAAGTCCTATCTCCCCTTCAACTTGAAATCATCAAGATGTGGCATATAGGTTTAATATTTAACCTCTCCATGTAATAACATTGTCTTTAGATTGATTTATTCTATCTCCATATCAAATGCAAGAAAAATAGTATAATAAAACATATTGAACTTAGATTTACAACTGGATAAAAGGTCTCACCAAATTCAATTCACTCAAACTTAAAGAATCATTTTTCCACTAGGAGATAATTATATCTCTTTATTATCCATTATACATTATTTTTCCTTCTGAAGACATACTTGTATCCCATGAGTTTTCATTTAGGAGTTATGCTCATCAAATTTTATGTCTCATTATTTTCCAAATACTCCATCTCCTCCTTCACATCTTCTTCCCTTACTACCTTTGGTTCATCACTATCAGTTATTGATAAAAATTATAAACAATGAAAGTTTGGTGGGATATACCTTTTAGGAATTGTTTTCGCCTATTATGATATACTTAGAGTAGGAGAAGTTGCATCCTCCTCAAATTGTGACTCTAGAAACTCATCATCCATTACACCATACTCAAAAACCAAATATTTAGATTCTACATCAATATACATCTTTTTGTTTATTCCTTTTTTTACTTATTTGTTTATTCATGCATATGGACCTTTTGAGGCTCCATTGTGATTACATTTTATTTTTATATCACCTTATTCATCTTGGTATTTCATAAGTTGTACCTTTTCACACCACCCCCATACCCAATTAAAATGCACTTTATAAATAACATCAATCTTTAATTTTGTTTCCTCCGGTGTATCAGAGTACACCTTGAAACATAAAATGCATATATGTTTCATGCATGAATTATTACCAGTATAAGATTATTAAAGGGTATTCTCAACTAGTGCTAATGTTTAGATTCAATAAACTAAGTAACAAGTTGTAGCCACTACCTTATCCCAAATTTTTTGCTCCAAATGTGCACCACTTATCATACTTTATGCCTTGTTGATCAATATCCTAATCATTATCTATATAACTCTATTCTACTGAGGTGTGTATGGAGTTGTATTATTTGTTTGAATATCATTAAACTTGTAGAAAATGTCAAACTACTTATAGTATTACTAGACCCCATTTTTGTTTGCAACACCTTGATCCTCTTCTTCATCTAGTTCTCTATAAGATCTTTGAACTCCTTCAATTTGTCTATAAAGTTTCCTTTCTTAAAAATTAAATATATATAGGTAATATAAGTATAGTCATATATAAAAGTCACAAAAATGAAATTTTTGTTCATTCATGGGACGTCCCCTAGTCCAAACACATAATTATGGATCACTTACAATATTTCACTATATTGTGTAGTGTATTTGGATAAATGTAAATGAATCTACTTGTAGTGGACACAAATTTTATAGAATCTGAAATTCAAGGGACAAATCTCCATCTATTTTTCCATTTTCTTAGTTTTCAACATGCATAGACCATTCTCACTAATATGATCAAACTTCTGAAGCTAGAGTATATACTCATATATTGAATGTAATTTGCACATTCTTGCTTAAACCTTGGGTTCATGAATAATAAATTTATTATATGCACTAATTACCATAGTCAAACCAACCCTGAATAAAATATATGTGTTCACTCCTCTCACCTGTACCTTGGATTTGCACACCATTTTCACCTATCTTTACCAAATGAGACCTAAATGATAGAATAATTCATCTTTCTCATAGATATGAAATTACTCACAAGTCAAGGAATATACAAAATATTTGGGAGAGTATTGATCTTCCCATATTTGAATCTCAAATTTACTTTCACTCTTCCTACAATCTGATAGGTTTAGTTAACTCCAAAAAATAAATCACCACCATAATATTCATCATATTCACAGAACCACTTCTTTATAGGATCCATATGTCAAGAGGCTCTAGATCTATTGACAATGCATCGTTACATGACTGCATAATCTAGACTTTAGAATATATACATGTCCATATCCATCACTAGGGACCTTATCATTTGAGGATAGTGAAATATCCCAAGGTTTTTCTTTCTCAACATTCTCTAAAATCATTCTTTAAATGTTATTTTATCACATTTTAAACTTTTATTTGAGAATTTATCTCATGTATTTGATCTACCCTTAGATTTCAAGTACTTCTCCTGAGCCCTTCACTTACCTTGTTATTACGTGTGGCTTCACATGATCAAGGCATTTTTAGTATAATTAATTTCCATAGACTTACACCTCATCCTATATTATAATAGTGTTATCACTACATCTCTTTAATTCATCTTTGATGTAGTGTTGGTGATAGCCATCAGCAAATTATCACATGTGTTTGGCAAAGAGAACAATAGTGTGATACACCCTTCTTCATCATCAATATTTACATCTATGGATGCCAATTAAATTAATGTAGTGGTAAAGGTGTTTATATTATCTAAAAATAATTCACCATCATCCATTCATAATTAATATATGAAAAACTTATTTAGTAGTGAATTGGCCCTATAATACATGCTAAATTATCCTATAGATGTTTCATAATCTTTTCATGTGATAAAGTTGTTGTAACTAATTTGGATAGACATGGTTTGATATTTTTTTTGATTTCCTATCAAATTTCTACAATTATTTTGGTTTCATACTACTGAGTGTAGTGTCTATTATGACAATCCAAAGATATAGTCAAGCAAGAGATTTTCCATTTTGATCTTGCATAATTCAAATTTATAACCATTGATTTTATTAATTTCCACTCTAGTGCTTCCATACGTATTATTCACACAACATTCTACCAAAAATCTCCCTCTATAATGAAAGCATCTATCACAAGCTATTCCAGCTAATCTTTGATACAATAAACAAACACAAAGGATAACTTTAATAATGTTAATCTAACATGTGCAAAGAAAATATGAAAAAGACATACACAAACACAAAATAAAATTTTCACATAGTAAAATTATTTTGGGTAAATATACTATTACAATGATCTATTTTAGCTATAACATCAACTGGATGTATTACAATGATATGGTTAAGTCACAAGGTTTTATTTCATATTATGTTTTACAATATATTTTCTTGCACACACTTGACCATGTGCATTAAAATTGTGATAGCCTCTAGTAAATATATACCATGTAATAATGATACCTTGTCTCTACTTATTATTTTTTATAATAATGTCTTATAATAGACACTTCATTTTCAATGTCTACATTACAAAATAATCTATTTGAACCAACTATTATGCCTAGTGAATAACATGTAATGATCCATAATAGGTTTACATAATATATCCAATAATATGTTACTAATAAATATTTACTCTTAAAAATATAGTGAAAATAATGTTTTAAATGCCTTTTTATAACCTTTCATTTCTCTACATGTTGCATAGTGCATTACCGTGCCTTATTGCAACTCAATAATTGAGCACCACTTCAGAATATCACAAAGTGCATTAAAACTACACAAATTGCCATGAATGTTTTTTCATCATCCTTTCATGATAAAACATTGCATGATTTTTGGAGATAATCTCCATGTAAAACTATGTAACCATCCCAACATACACAATAAACATGTGTAACATTCTGCATAACATCAACTATGTGCACGATTATTATTATGTAGATTCTTGTAAAGTTAATACATTTACCAAAAAAATTATAATCAACTTTTATGAACTCACTACAACTCATTATTTCAGTCAATAGATTAAATAAGATTCACTAAAATTTTGTCTCCTTTGAGACAACTACCCTTTTAAAAATTTAATAATTTCTTTTCCAGTTGAAAATTTCCTTTGAATATTGTTATGTGAGTGTCCCTTTCATTATAAATTTGTCACCAAATATTTTTATAAAATCCCCTTATATTTATTCCACATGTAAGTATGTAGAGGATAATACCTATTTGTAAATGTTTTTTGGGTTCTTTGTATACTAACACATGTATATTTTTCTAGTCATCACTTGATGGTGTTCAATACAGGGTTGTGTTGAGCAAAGTCAATCCTTTCCATGTATCACATACAAATATATTTATCCAAATTCAATAAATATCATAAATATCTCTATTTGATTCTTGAGGCCATCATTATCCTTGAGATTAATGCAAGGGTTGTGTAGTGGCTAGTCCCTGCATTTGTATTGTAAATTATCTAAAGTTGAGTTTTCATGTAAATTTGTAATGCAGTTGGATGGGATTTATATATAAAGATCATGAAAAGATAAATTAAATGGGGTATAAATAGTGTTAAAGAGGATTTTCATGGATATGATTATTAAGGTTTAAATGCAATGATAAGATTACAAATGTTAGGGTGGATTAGGGATAATAGTGATGAATACTGATGAAGTAAGGATGATTAGGGATATCAACAACAAGTTGTTCAAAGTGGCAAAAAATGGGGTGTCACAAATAGAATTGCATGAGTTGGATGTCTATAGAGGGTTTTTATAACAAATATATTATGTGTGTGATATAGTAAAAGTTAAGGATAGATATTATGGTTTATTAGTAAATTTTTTAAATTCAACAAATAAATAATCAACTTTTGTATTATTTAAAAACATCTTAACAAAGGATGTGTTCAACTATCCCTAATTTAAAATGTTTTCTATTAAATTACAAAGAATTAAATTAATCAAATATCTAGTTTGTATACATTTAATTAAGAGTCCATATGTTCTTTTTACAACACCATATTATCTATCTGACATAGGCCTAATGGTGAAGTTGCCTATCATTGGTAATATTTATTCATAACCCATAAATGAGACACATTAATTATCTTAACCAAATCATATAATTAACTCAAGGTATGTGTATTGAGCTACAGAGAGCTTCATGGACATCTTTTCTAATGCATACCTGTTATGATAATACATCATACATGTTATTTGAATTTAGGATCATAACCACTAAACCTAGGAATGCATATGTGCTAGAATTCATATCTCTATGTGCTAGAACAACTAAATGCATACACACTAGTAGATCTACTAGTGTGATTACAAATTATTTACCACCAGTGTATGAAGATATAAATATCACACCAAAATATAATAGCAATAAAATAAATATCATCTCATATATATCTAAGCTCAAATATATAATACGGGGGTGCGACCCTAGACATATTGGATATAAACCATACCACCCCATCTATCTCTATCTATCATAGTGAATATATATTTATGGGGATCCCCTCCCCTTTATATGTAAACTCTAAACTTTCACCTCATATCTTGGTCCTAAATTCACAACTTGTAGACCTACCATATGTGTATGCATTCAACTTGTTCTAGCACATAGAGATATTCTGGTGTGATTCTTCACTCAAATAATCATAAGAAGATATAAATGAAAAATTAAGTGACATGTCACATCCAACAATGTAATCGAGAACTTCCACAAAACTATTAAATCTACATAACACGTGATTGAAACATGTGTTTGATATCAATGGCTCCTCTAAAAAGATAAAATAACTAATTTAAGATATACATCTGGCATGGTCCCTTGTTGTAATCAGATCATATTTCATTATGTCCTCATTCACCCTTAACAATAGAAAATTTTGAATCAAGGATACCACCACCATGTATGTTTTGCATTTTTTGTAATGGGTGCATATCATGTAAATCCAAAATATAACTTGAATTTGGGTTTGTTTCACTCTATGGGCCCTATAGTGTATGATATCACCTAAAAAACCCCACTCACCTTGATATCACCTAAAACACTTTGTCAATGGCCCTCATTAGAATCATGGATGAATGTAAGCTACAAGATAGACTCATGGACATCAATGTTTTATCTCTGCATCAACCACATTACATTATTTATTTGAGTTACATATGAGACACGAATGCCTACCACAATCTCAAAGTAATTATTGTGACATTCTCATCCACACTTTTTATAATATTATATACAATATTATTTATTTATTATTATATATTATATAAAATATTATACATAGATATTTAATATTTAATAAAATATTTTACAAGAGTGTGTGTGGTATTTTTTTGAGATGTATTGAATACTTTGGATGGTTTATGGTATGTAAAAATGTCTCTATAAGGTGGTTGTGCCATTTAGGATGGTTTTTAACATGGTGTGATTTGGAAGGAGTAATCCACATGGTCATTGATAAAGTAGTGTGATGGTGTGATTTGGAAGGACTAATCCACCAGTATGGATGTTATACAACATTATATAATGTGTCTTGACATGGCACAAGGAAACTTTCTAGTTATAAAGGGTTTACATCATGACACTGTGTGTTAATTATATGTCAATTTATACAAACTACATGATAGTATAAATTATTTGTGTGCTCATCATTCTAGCTAAATCAAAGGTATTTGTGTTTAATTTATAGTAGGAATTAGTTATATTGCTTTTTTCTATTACCAATCTTTATATTTTACATGTGTACATTCTTGGTACACCCGGTGGGACAAACCCCATTATCTTTTGCTTGCATTGCTTATTAGGAGTCATTTTCTTGTCTAGTCATACTTTAGATCTGTAGTAAATTTAAATTTGAGTATAATTTGTCATCTTTAGGCTAAAAATTCCATTTTTTGGACACTAACATTTTTGCCTTATGTAGAGATGTTTTCACACTCAGAACTGACACCCGCATAGGAAACTTTACCGTTTAAATTATGGTATCTAATATGATCTTTTTGGACACTTTAACATCTATATCTATATTTTTGACATATGTGCACTATTTTTTAGCATCTACATCTCGAGTTTTGGCATCTACATCTATATTTTTATTTCCTACATCTCAATTCTTGTCATATGTGCTCTATAACTCAGTGTATATATCTCTATTTTTGGTGTTTAAACCTTATGTTTTAATTTTTTCACCCTATATTTAAGCTTTTACATCTCTATTTTCCGCATTTTTGCCTTGTGTTTTAGTGTTTTTACTTTGTAGTTTAACATATGTGTCTAATCAAGCTCCTCCATCAATAAATCATAGTAAAAAAATCCAAAAATGGTCATAGAAACTACAAAACAACCTCACAATTCTAGGAAATTACTTCATGTGAAAGTGATTAGGGACCTAAGCTAATATTTCCCTAAATTTTAATTTAAAAAAATTATATATTATTTGGCAGGAAGATACTAGTGGCAAGGTGGATGTTAGAGCAATGCACTATAGTCCACTATGGAGCTATTATCGAAGTGGTTATCTGTTGAGTGTGGGTGTTAGGTAGGGCCTATGGGTTTTATAAGACAACCAACAATAAGGCTAAGTAAAATCGTGGGTCATGTTATGGCTTAGAGAAGGGATCAAAAGTCCCCTAATCTAGGTCTAGATCTCAGTAGGTAGAAGGGTGGTCACAAGTACACTATTTTAGATTAAATTTTAATTTATGTGACTATAGATACATGGAATATGGATATAGATTAGTAGTAGAGGGGTATTCTTAAGTACACTATTGTTACTTCTCTTGATTTAGTTTATCAGATAAGAATTTTGTTCATAGTCTTTGGCCATGTTAAGAGTTTTAGTTCTGGGTGGAGGGCATCCTTTATCAAACAATCTAATAAAAATTTATGGTTGCATTCATATGATCTTCCATAAATAGAGAACTAAATTGGCATGAGTTCCAATGGGATTATGTAGAAATAACTCAGTCAATAAGGGGTTTTATGAGGATATCTCAACCATATCCCACTTCCCCATTGTTCCCACTTTTTCATTTAATATTATTTTGTGTTCTCCTGCAAGACTATTGTTTTAATTTTGTATGTCTTCCACACAAGAAATCAAGTTATATATAGAGAAAAAAAACCCTTGTAGTCAGTCGTATATGATCTAAGAAGAAATTATTCTATACAATTAACAGGGACAACTCTATGTCAAATGATAGATCCACACGACTACCTTGTCCTAGTGTGCTCTTGTCCCTGTAGCATTTAAAATTGTGATTTTGACAACACAATCCTAATTTCAATCTAATTGGTTCCAAATCAATGTGTAGTCTATACATTTATAAAGTAGTCAATTTCAAGCTAAATACATGTCTTTCATAGCTATTTACTATTCATAGTGCATTCTTAGCCTTGTAATTTATTGTATTTTAATGTACCCTATTTTATGGTAATTTCTATAATTTATTTCTATTTAAATTGCTTAAATGAATTCAGAAAGATTAAACATAGGTTTTAATATATAGTTTGTTAATATTTCATAATCCCATCTCAAACAGTATATGTAGCTCCCAAGTGTACTTAACAAGGATCAAATGGTCTCGTATATAAACTAAATACATAATCACATATAATAACCACATAGCCCATGAGGTTTTAAAACTACACAAAAATGATCCACCATTAATGGCCCTACTATTCACTATTCATACACCAAGCTAAATTGAATTATTTCAAGTGAATCACCAATTCTAAGAAATCATAAAACAAAGAACATAATACATTCATTTCATGCTAGATAGTTTCCATAAATAGAATCCATTTTTGTCCATATTAACCTTCTAGATGGATACACTCAGCAATACAAGAATGATCCCAAGACTCCATTCAAAATTATAAATGGATTGAATAATTTATATTAAATATACCATACTTAAAAAATACTCTTATAGTAACAATAAAATTTACACTATAAAATAATGCAAAATTTATAAGAATATAATCACCATGCTCAATGGAAGTAACATTAATCAATAAGAAATGACCAATAAATTATATTACTTCCCAACTTCCTCTTGTACCAAAGAATTATTTACTAAAATAAGTCTCAATCATTTAGTTATACTTTCTTAAACAAATGTTCTTCATAATGACAACAACCTTGCACTACTTGCATAAATTTGAAACCTATTGTTCAATAATTTAAATCCTAATTCCTAAATATGTTCATCAAAGTAAACACTACTACAAAGAAGTTGAGCATCAAGAATGAATAAAAGGGAAAATTAAAATCTTCACATATTGTCAATCAATCTTTCATATTTAAAAATTTCTATAAATTGACAACATGCATGATATCCAAGTTCTTCAAAATATCAAACAAGATACACACCTTCCAAAATTTCATCATTGACTTAGATTTAATCAACATATCAAATTAAAATAATTTGAGCATAAGTAAATTTTTATAGTGCATAATAGTAAGTCTTCCAAACATTTAACATGTAAATATATCATAAATGACTTGTTTTCTCTCCCAAAGAATATTAACTTTGTAAATTTTCTTAACAACTTATATATAATAACTATAAGGTAGAGCAGAGTATACAATAAAAAATAGCAAAAATGAAATAACTAATTAATGCTTTCATGACCATTTGAAAATTGAATGGATTATCATTTACAATTAAACACAAATCAAATTAATTCAAGGAATATGATACGACAAGGAAACAACTGCCAACTTGTAAGTGCGTTAGTATCATTGGCACTATGGTGAACCAACTTCCAAAATATCATGCAACAATGATTAAAAACAATCATCCCAAAACATAAGAATGTGAATTGATAAATGTACAACTTGAGATCATCTATTGGCCATATCCTTAACCAACCCAACCATCATTTCAAGGCTAGAATAGGTCATTGCATATAGGCCCCAATTCATAATGGAAAATGAACAAAAATGTTTAAGAATTTGATCTAGTCTAATGGGTTGAGGGTCACACAAAAGCACATAAAATAGGTAACCAAATAAGCACATGATAAATATACACAAGATAAACACATCAATACATAAATAAAAAAAATATTCCACTACCTTTCTTCATTAAACTCTTATTTATGCCATCTAATGGGTGAGATGGTTAAAAACATCCTCATCGATAATGACATTCCTTAGTGGTCACAATATTCTCAATCCAAATAGCATGTCAATCAAATATATCAACCATAAGTAGAAAAAACACTTATAATGAATGGAAATAGAGTTACGAGAAGGGGGTATGCCTTTCCTAAAACACACTCGCCCTCTTAGGGTTTAAATGCAAAATACCTTATAACTGATATATTTAAAATTTAAATCACAAACATACTTGTTCGAATGAAAACCATTCTTGTGATTTGCTTCTCATTTTTATTTCTCATTTTATTCTTGTCCCCTTTTTGTACTCCAACAACCATTACCCTACATAGCTCACCAAAATAGGGTCTTAGCCATCTTTTCCTCATTTTCATAATTACTTTGAACTAAAGGAGTAAGTCTAAATCAAGATATGAGAGCTTCATGTCTTCTATGGACATAAAGACAACATATATTCCTCCCCCATCTTCTCCACTTCTCACTCACCAAAAAAATGACCAAAGTGTGAGCTCAAAGTCTCATACAAACCGTAATTGAATGATTAGTTCATTTGATTAATTTGAAAGTCAAAGAAACATAATCATTATGTTCCTTAGGGATTCAAATGACCTTTATCATTATTGAAGTATTTTGTCTATGCCAACCTTAATACAAGTTCTAAATTCTAATCATTAACAAATGATTTTCTCAGCGATGTTCTAAGTCCTAAAACTTTCCAATGTTAAATAAAATAACCAAAACATTATTTCAAATTATAGAAAATTCGTGAATTGCTTCAAAAATAATAAATGCATACATAGCCAAGAAATAAGCAAATACCAAGAGGCATAATTGGATAAATTCCAATAATGCTTCCAATAAATAATTGAAATAACATACACATTAATGGAATCTCATAATACAAGAGGAGAAAAAATAGAGGGTGGACTAACTGGATCTCAAACATTCACTTTTCTTAATCATTTACCTATATGAACTAAAATGTGTGTCTGATGAGATGTTCTAGGTCCAAACCTAACTTAGTACCTCAGCCATCACTTTCAATCATAAAAATGACATCAACTGTATCGGCTCGATATAATGTAAACCAAATCATCTAGTGAAACTGAAATATAGCTAATAATAGCTTGGTTATAATATCATAATAAATATTCATAAAGTAAAATAATTTGATATCAATTTCTCAATATCCCTAATGTATCATCAAACATCATAATTCAACACTTAAATAACAACATGTCTAGATGGGATATGACATACTGATATAGAATATGAGGGAGCATATGCCATACATATGCACTCACATTACAAGAACATAATATATATTCACACAATTTCAGTGCATGATATAGATTCATGCACAAGTTTCAAACTTAATTTACAAATTTATATCTACATATTATTACAAATCCATCTTTTATCAATGGGAGGCATGCTACAAATCCATGCACACTATACTATTTCTCAAACTCAAAGTGGCAAGATACAGATTCATACCATATCTAAATACTATTTTCTATTTGTGGTTGTGGTAGGGGAATGGATGTTATCCATACTCTTTTGATCATAAATATAAGAATTAAGGAACAAAGTAAAAATTAAATCTAAATCCATCTACAGTGGTTGATTCTGTTAAAGTGTATAATAGGCCTCACTTGGAGACTTTGCGCACCCCAACACTATAGCCTATAAATTTATTATGGATTTCAACCCATTTCACATCTTATATTTACAAAGACCAACATAATAAAATGAGTTTTTTGTATCTCTTAATGAGTGTTATTTTATATACAATTATAATTCAAATTGTGACTTAATCACCCTCAATTCCTTAACTCTTAATAAAAGAGAAAATTTATCCAATAACATATTTTATAGAGTCAACAAATTAGTTTTTTTTTGGGTCCCTCAATGGTTGTACTTATCATATGGACCACCTCAAACTTATAAAATCAAGAGACAAAACGAAATAGTTGTAAAATCCATAGATGAACGAAATACAGTCACTTCATATAGCTTCAAATCATAAAATCAGTTTGCACGGATCATGGAACTACAACAAATAAACTATTTTTTTATACCCTCTTGCATTTGTTTACTATGCTTGTCAAATTTGCTTGTCGAAATCATATTTTATTTTTATTTTGATAAATCATAGTCAACTTATATTCTATTATTTTCTATATATTTAATGGAGTAATCGGATTACCTTTTCTGACCAAAATGTTGTGCTTGTTTAACCTGGGATTGAATTAGAAAACTAAACGAATGTCTATATATTAAAAGCTTTTATGCGACTGATTTTTTAGTGTGGTATGGGACGTGTACATCGCACCCTCTTCCCAAGATACACGCGAAGTCTTATTACATGGCAACCATAATTTAAATTAGATTTAGAGCAACTATTTGTGTAACTTGGTATTCAATCCAAAAAGCAGCGAATAGTTACAACAAACACTGATATTGGAAGGTCTCGTGTCACTCATTTTTTTCATTTGTGGGTTAAGTGATATATGTGTATCACCCTCTTCACAACATTTACCTAAAGTTTTAGTAACGTGATGGTATGTTTCAACTCTAATTTATGATTAAAGCTATTGATTTTGATATTCTAATTATATATTTTGATATTGATTAGAAATTTATTACCTTTGTATTATATATTTTTAGTATGTTTGTATTTTTTTCAATTATATTTATTAATTTTTATATTTTTTTTTGAATAACTTTTATTTATTTTTAAATTGATTTTATTTATTCATTTTGTATAAGATATGATATCATGTTTTTAAATTATTTTAAATGTATGTTGTTTTTGAAGGGCCCTTCTATCTTTTATTTTATGTAATGAAATATTATTTTTTCCATTTTTTCAAGTATTTAATATTAGTTTACGTGTCAATAAAATCTTAATTTATATTTAAGAAGTTTATGAATACAAAAACATTTTATTATATTTCAATATCTAAAAAAATATCTAACACTTAAATAAAATAATTTTACATTCATTGAATAATTATAAATATTTAAATATATCAAACAATTAATCCTACATCTATTAAATATTTATGAATATTTAAATATATCAAACAATTATTAAAATATTCATTAAAACATAAAAAATTATATTAATAACATATTGTATTGTATTTTTTTTTTTATTGATAAAATAATATAATTATTGGAATGTTATATTTGATATTGTATATTATTGATAGGCTTGAACAATAATAAGATAATTCATTTATACAAAATTTAAAATACATTTTTTTATTATAATTAATTTAGAAAATAATCCATTAATTTAATAAAAAATATAAAAATTGAATAAATTTTTTAGAACTTAAATCAGAAAAATACAACAATCAAAATAATTTTCACTTATAAAACATTTCTTACGGATCGAAGTATTTAAACAAAGAAAAATAATATAATATTTTAGTTATTGGAACATGACTTTCTTGATTGACAACTTTAATATATTCATTAATAACAATCAAGTGGTTGGGATGGGATGTTAACGTCCACTAAATTCAGTTCCAATCCCCTGATTTCACAGCTGCTTTTTCTTTGTATAGATACTTTTTTATTCTAAGGTGGGCACTTTTAATGAGAAGCTACATGGCCGAAGAAAAGGCTATTCAACATATTTGTAGTTGTGGAAATTCAAAGGCCGTCTACATTTGATTTTTTTTTTTTAAAGTGACTTTCTCTTTCCCGGTAAAAATATGAATAAAAGTCCAGCCATATTTTGATTTCTTAACAAGTGAAGCCAAAGGCAGGCGTGGTCGTACATCATCATCTCTTTATATTCTTCAATGTAGAAAGAAAAAGCAGAATGGAGAGCAAAAGCTTTCGAATGGCTGGATTGCTGATCTCTAAATGGAAAAGTGTGTGGATCATGAATGCTATACTCACACAGGTTATCATATATGGTGGCATATTCTCTTCTGAGAGAAGTGTGCTCCAGATTCCTTGGGGCTTTACTCTGTTTTTTGTTGTGGGTATGGCGATAATTCGTTTTTTTGGAAGAAGAAGAAGAAGCAGATCTTCAATGGAAGGGAATTGCAGAGGCATTTGCTGGCATGTTAGCCCATATTCAAATAGTAATGTTTATTTGTAACAAAATCTCTGTTTTATTTATTATAGAATATCTGTTATTGTTGTACATTATTTTTAGGTAAATATAATATAGAAATAAAGTTCTTTTAAAATTAATTATATAATAAAAGTAGCAAAATATTTTTATTACATAGTTGATTCACAGAAGAACCGTATACTTTTATTTTTAATTATAAAAAAATTAAATATAGGAAGATTTATAGATGGGATTATTGGATCATGGTTAAGTTACAAGTATTTTTAAAGATTATTTTTGTTAAATTTTTAATGTTTTAAATATATTAATACATAAATTTAAAAAATATATATTATTTTTCTAATATATATAAATATAATAAATTTTATATTTTTCTTTAAAATTTATCCACCAAATATTTCATATTTTTCATATGTATGGATTCATTGTTTGAATTCGTATCACACACTTCATTGACTTTTTAATATTAACTTGAAAAAGGCTTAGCACACTCAAATAATATTCGATGCCTAAATCCATTTCTTCACCGTCAAAGAGATATTTCAAAAAAAGAAGTGTATCAAGAATATATATATATATAAAGATCGTTATTAAGGAATTAATGGGTCTCCAGCTCTTTTAACATAAAATAATCAAAAGAATAAAAGAACCGGAGACCCATTAATTCCTTAATAACGATATATATATATATATATATATATATATATATATATATATATATATATATATATATATATATATATATATAAAGATCGTTATTAAAGAATTAATGGGTCTCCGGCTCTTTTAACATAAAATGATCAAAAGAATAAAATAGGTCTAGCTTAATATCTGGTAGTGTTAAGGTATAGGATTAATTTGAAAACAAAATTGGTTTTGAAAAAAAACATATTTACTACCGAACAGTTTGTATGCATTAACCAAAATTTAATTTTTATTGTTTAACTTTTAACAAAAAGATCTAACTAAAAAACATACTCTATAATAACGAGTTCCACAATTTTTCCATCGCTAGGCAAAAGGATGCCCTTCTCTAATCCTTGACTAGGTCCTTAAAGTTGTTCACATGAAATTTTTGAGCCTTTACTACAAGAGTAGCTCCATTCTTCACAAGCTTTAATCCAGATGTCCCTCCATTTGCGTTCTTAGCTTGTGTGAAAATCAAACATTTTTGGGCATGACCTGATCCCTGCCAAAGCTACTTTTTTCCTTTCCATCAAGGAGGAGATTTGAACTTTCCTCTCACAACCCCTTTACCCAGTGACTTTATTGCCTTAACTCTTTTTGGAAGCCCCCTGAGAGCTTGCCACTCCTCCAACTTAGGAATAGGTTTAATCAATTCTTCAACATCTAACAAGCAAATACCCTTCTGCCCTTATTATTTGATTGAACCAAACAAATTGCATTCACTTTTTTTCCAAAATAAACAAGAGCTAGATAACAAAATTCCAATTTGTGAAACATAGATAGTGGGACAAATCTCAACTTATCTGATGCACTATCATCAAATTACAAACAGGGCTAAACTGTAATATTAACAAAATATTTTCTCAAAAAAATATCATCTGGATTCTTCTAAAATTTGGATAGTTTACTCACATGATATAAGGCTAAAAACCCATTAAGTCTTGGAGAAAACAAAATTGTAGATTTTAAGATAAAACCCAATCTCAGACCTATCTGGCTAGATTTTGCATGATTATGTTCTTTTCTTTTGATGAACTTTTCTCAGCTATTCACCCATTTTGTTTCAGTCAATATTTCAACAGACTCATAAAGCCTCTCTCTGCATTTTCAACATACTAAAAATATGCATTTATCTCCATGTCAACGAAGCTCGTATGTTCTCTCACACTATCTACTTTGCTCTACTCTTTGCCTGCGTTCTCAGAAAACAAACTATATGGTTAATAATTGCACATATTTTCCTTGAGGTCTTTGAACTCGAACAGGATGTCCATACATTATTCCAAATTTAAAACTACATTCACATGATTTGATGCTTATTACTTAAGTCCTGATTGGCACTATCTGTTAGAATGTCTTTCTTGTGCAAAGACTCGCCTAGGCAGACCCAAGAGTTCACAATATCTTAAACAAATCAAAATGTGTTGGATCGACCATTATAAATACATTAATTTATACATTGGAATACTTTCCTTCATGCATATCTATAGCAAACCTAGACTTAACTCCCACAGGCTGAACACAAACTCAAATTTCTTATTACAATTATATGCATGACTCAGTCAACAAATGTCACTCTTGATAAATACCTCTTCGACGTACACATACATGCATACACTCCTGTTTCAATCCAGATTACCATATCCAACTAACTGCAGATAACTTACACAAGATTTCTTTTATTAATAATTTCTCATACTTTCATTATACATACATACATACCTATGCAGGCCAAAAAGGCTTTGTGTCTTTTATTCAAACCTTCTCTTGCCAGCTCCTCCATGGTTGAGTCGATGTTATTCCATGGGCTACATGGCCATGTCAAATGGACCGAAGCCCATCCTTTGCCTTCACATCCGTCTCCATTTTTGTTTTATCCTCGTAATGATATTAAGGTTTTTTCATTATTTCCACAGCCAACCCCATTGATCTATATCATACGATGAGCCATTTTCGACCCGATTCCCTACCAAATCGAGATCCTTTAATGGCTTTTTTTATCAAATTGAAAGTTCCCCCTTCCGCAAATCTAACTTGCAGTTAATTTGTTTTATGGCTGGTCCAACGGATTTCATCAAAAAGGAAATCAAAATCCTTTTCAATCTCCTTAAATCTTGCATTATCCTATAAAGGCTCAACTACTCATATAATAAGGAAATTCTTCAACTATGCTTGACTCCACGCCATCCGTGGATGATTACAACAATAATAGGATTATTGAAATCCTTTGACAACTAATAAATCCATACAAAATATATTTAGGCCTTATTTCTCCTCCACTTGACAAGTATGAATATTTGAAAATATAACTTGGAGGGAAACTTATATAATTGCTTAGGCTAATGCCTATCAAAGGCTTATTCAACTAGTCCTTGCTAGATGCTCCTACATCATTATCTCTTCCTAAAAATGGGGGCATTGGAAATGGCCCAAGAGGAAGGGCTTCTAATTCTGACAGAAGCTCTAGTCTGTATTCTAGCCACACAAAGAATTCCACCATGGCCTAGACTTGATCTCTATCCAACATGACCAAACAAAGATTCATAGCAAAGAGAAAGACCAAGTCCAAATCCACCCTAACTCTTTTACTATCAACAAAAATTGTTGTTCCCAGCACCTACTCAATTGCTTTCACCACCTCAACCATCAAAATCCAAAACACATTAAACAAACATGTTCTAGAGATAGATCCAACAAAGCCCATTTATTTTCTCTTCACACAACCAAAGGCTAGTAGGTAACCTACAAATTTGATACTAAAATTATCCATCCTTCCAATGCTCTAATCCTAATGCCATCAACCCTAACACCAACACCTAAAAAAGAAACCTTCCTACTATCATTACGCACATTGGACAATCTTTATCAATAAATGCACACACTTGAAATCTTGTTAAAACCATAATGAGAAGGTAAGACCTATCCACTCATTTAGAACTCGGGAATCTAGCACCATTAAAGCCCAATTCTGCACACTCACCAAGACATCAGTTGGAACACTTACATGATAAAAATACAAAAAGGACTTTATGTCCTTTTTTATTAGTTTTCTAATTTTAATTTTTCCCCCTTTTTTAAATATTTCCACACTTTTATAAAGATATTATAATTTTTTTTAAAACAATTTATTATACAATATAAACATCTTTTTATTAATATTTTAGAAAATATCAATAAAACCAAAAACAACATGAAAAAACCAATTTTCTTTGTATGACCATTCTAAATAGGCCTAGGGTACTTCAAACATTGAAGGTGTAAAAAAAAACTTCCTAAAAAAAATAACTTAAAACTCAATTTAATCAAAATCTCTACAATTTTCTCAGCTCCCACTGATATTATCCTTTCTTTCTTCCATCATTTGGTTTATTTCCACATTTCCCAGAAAGTCTACTACTTTATTACTTTCCTGGAAGCAACGTGAATAAG
Source organism: Torreya grandis (assembly GCA_037957365.1). Lineage (NCBI taxonomy): Eukaryota > Viridiplantae > Streptophyta > Pinopsida > Cupressales > Taxaceae > Torreya > Torreya grandis. The sequence goes on along the minus strand of JARHVA010002846.1, from coordinate 1,121,517 downwards.
CCTATTCTTCAAAAGCTTCCAGTTTTGACCATATGATATCTAAAATATTAGCAATCTTCCAGGATTTTTACCTATGATTAGACAAAGCTTGAATTACCATCTGTGAATCCCCTTCAATCTCCAAAAAAGAAATGCCACAATCTATTGCTATTTTAACACCCACTGCTAAAGCTTGCATTTCAACTTCATTATTGATTTTATCATAAAGTTTAAGGGATGGGGTTCTTATCAAAGAGCCACTACAATCTTTAATAACACATCTCACCTCATGTTCTTGGATTTCCTCTACATATCCCATCAAAATTTAGTTTAAACTAGTATGATTCAAATTACATCCTTTTTATTTTTCTTTACTTTCTTATCTACTATTAATCTCTTAAAAAGAGAAAATTATATATTTTATTTAATTAATATCAATATTTTAAATAATTTTAAAAATATTGAAACATTAATTTTAAAATTTTTATTTTTTATTTTTTGATATAATATAATTATTTATAATTTTATTATTATTATTTATTTATAATTTTATTAATAATAAAGAGTCATGTCAATCTAAATATATTGATTTCTTAAGTCCAAACTTTATCTCTAAAATATTACTTTTTTAAATTATATTCTCTCACAAAAAGTGAGTCAAATGAATCTCGTGTGAATGATATTTATGTTATATTTCAACGTTATAGTCTAATAATTGTGTTAATAAGTCACTCTATTTTTTTCTATTTGATCAATTTTTTACATATAAATATAAATTAATAATTGGCCCAAAGTAAGTCAGAAGATATGTGATTATAGATTTTAATTTTTTATTTTTAATTCTTATTTTTTATTTATTTATTTTGGTAAATTTAAAATACATGTCCATAAAATTATTATCCCCATAAAATTGTTATATGGATAAGTTTTTAAAGAAAAAAAAGTGTTTCTTATATTTTAAAAAAATAATAAAATCAAAAATTTAAAACAAAAAATAAATTATTAATTTTAAAAGTGGTATTTCCATTTTATAATTGGTCATTGAAGGAACATATGAAGTGTTTTTCAAAGAGAATAAATATGGAAGTATGAAAAAAATTAGAAATGAAAAACAAAATTTTGTAAATGGTTGGTGCTTCAACTAAGGAAGTTGTTTGGTTTACAAAGAGTTCACTAGGGATCAATTCTTATTACTAGCAAAACTTAACACGAAAAAAGAGATGAGATTGAGATCATGCCCCAAATGACTTTGACATAATGAATACCCCTCAATCCTTAGCTCTTACCTTAAAATCGCCATGTAAAAAAACAACATCAACAGAAAGGATCAAAGAAAAAAGAATTGAAAATATCTATATAAAATTATATATAAAAAGAACAATTTCTAAATAAATAAATTTATTAATTTTAATTAATATTAAAATTATGTATAAATCTATGTGAAAATAAATAAATGTTATTTTTTTTTTAAATAGTTTAAATAAATTATCAATTTTGGAAAAGTGAAAAAACAATTCTACACTCTACTTTTGTAATATTATTTTTTTACATCCTACTATCAATTTATATTTAATTGTTTCTTTTATATATAAATATAATTTTAAAAATATAAAAATGAAATTAGTTTTTTAATATGAAATTTATATAATAAACACTATCTTAAAAATTTGAAAATATTTTTATAATATGAAATTCAATTAGATATATAATTTCATTTTTTTTTGAATTAGAAATTTTGATATATGTTTATGTTTTTTAAAGTTAAATAAAAGATTGATAAAATAGTTTCATGATCTTAAACATCCCAAAATATTTTAAAGTTTTAAATTCTAAATATTAATTAAAAATCTATAATATTTAGAAAATAAATATCTTAATTAGAAGTGATCATTTTAATAAGACATTTTATCGTAAAAAGGATGCACCCCAAATTATTACTCAAAAAAATATTCTATACGATGAAAATTTATTAGAAAGGCAAAGAACTCATTAAAAAATATCACCTAAAAAAGTCAAATATTATATTTTGGAAGTAAATATTTTTATTATAAATTCTAATCTCTATTTTTAATGTTTAAATAAAACTACTGTATATATTAAATAAAGCTATTAAAAAACATAGAAAAAACATTTTAATATATTTATTTTAATTATATTTCAAATTATGTCTAAAACTTAATAAAATATATTAGTTTACTATTATACATGTATTTATCTTTAGTTAAATGTATATATATTTTGAGTTCATATTAGATAGATAAAATTAAGATATCACATATCTCAATAGATTTGTCAATAACAAAAGAGATTATAAAGTGAAAAGTTCAAATCAATATTTTCTTTTTTTATTAATAAATATTTATGTATTGAATGGATTGTCTTAAATTATAACTATTAAAAAAATATGTAAATAAAAATATTACATTTTAATTATTAGAAAAATATATAAATAAAAATATCACATTAATAAATCATTTCACTTTTTTAATTTCTAAAAATAAAAACATATTGGAAGTGTCAATTAGGTTCCAAAAATTCAAATTGTATGCATAAAAACTAGATTTAACTCAATTTATTAATATAACTTGAATTTGAATGTTAATGAATTCTATTGGCATCATCACTTTAATTTGCTCAAAATTTAAAAAGATAAACGAACCTTCATTGTTTGTTGAACAATATTATTTGATTTAGTTTAGATAAGTGGTTTAATTTATATATGGGTTTTATTAGTTTATTGAAATAATTTAGCTTAGTTTCTTAATATATTTAATGATTTATGTTTAGTTTTTTTTTTTAGAAATTAATTTTATTTTGGTTGAGTTGGTGATGATTTATATTTAATTTTATTTTGAGAAATTAATTTTATTTTGGTTGAGTTAGTGATGATTGTGTAAAATTATATTGAAAAAGGTATTGTGGCACTAACATATTACTATGATTTGTCGTAGTTTCATAATGGGGAATTTTTTAATTTGTTCTTGATTTTTGCATGATGATTTTAGGATACATTAATTATTTTTGTGAATATTTTTTAGGTCCTACAATCTCGCGCTTAATTAAAAAGTTACATAGTTTAGGAGCACAATGCCAATTGGAACCTACCACATGTTTGCCTAACCATACTCCCGAGATGTGTAAAATTGGATATAAACATGAATGATAAGACGTGGTAGTTACACCCAATCCAAACAAGCCACATGTCATTTTCATACACTCATGCTCTCATTATGCACAGAGTACTGTTAGAAATTAATTGATTGGTATAGCGTGGGAGCCCTCTAGCAATAAATATGAGCCATATGTCATATCCACACTCTTTATACTTCAATTTGAATACTATACACACCATGGATGACATACACTTGGCACCTTGTTGATGACATGGGGAGTAATCTTGTCAACTTTGAGACCTAGATTACCAACCAGAGCTCATGTGGTAGATAGTTGTTGATGTCCCAAATGCGACAATGGCTGATGTGACATGTGCTTGACATGCTCATGATTGTGAATGAGAAAGACAACCACCCTCCATGAGACCACATGATTCACAAGATGCCTGCATATGGATGGGCATAATTACACCATGGAGCATTAAAGTTTTAAAACATAAAAATAGCAATGGCAAGATGGTTAATTCAAATAGGGAGATTAACCCAAAATTAATACACATGCTTGAAAATATAATTACCATCAAAATCAAAGCTTTGTTTTATGAATTCATAGAAGTCTATAAAGTATAATTTAGACCCTAAGCTATTACAATCAAAGACCAAAGGAAGAAATAATTAAATTTGATGGCTAAGACACAAAATTTTCAATCAAGGTGTTTAATTATCTATCAATTGACACATAGAGATTGACATAAAATCCTTTGGCATCCACTACAGTTACATCTATATCAAACTTTGGGCATGTTCAATAATTTAGAGGCACGACACTTGTGCCTAGGATAGTGAGATATAAACACTACAGTGAGGTCTTAAAATAAGTATAATAAATGTTTAAGGTCCTAACCAACATAGGTGATATTAAAGACAAGATCAATTTCTCAAAGGACCTACTCCCTATCAAAAAATCTAGAATCCATAAAGTAACTTCGAATCCATAGGTATTCCCCTGTGGGGATTTATTTTAAAATTTATTCGTGCACTTTGACTACAAAAATTATTTAATTATCTCTTAATGGGAAATATACAATTCTCTTAGTTTGGGTAGATAGCCTTTTTAAAATATCATCACCTTATTTAATTTTGCTTTTGATTTATCAATGAAATGTAATAAATATGAAACTATTAAAATATTTATTTATATTATAAAATATACTTAACCTAAATGTAAAATATAGAAACTAAAATGAGCTATAAATAGTAATAAATAATGAAACTTGTAAACATATATTGGGTCTTATTATGTTGATTGTGTAGGAAAATAGTCGATGTAAAATAGGTTAGAAGGGTCTGAGAATTGTATTGCACCTAAAAACAAAATTATGTGATGTAGTGGGATAGGGCCACACTAGGGTGGATAGGGGTGCACTTCAAATTTATTTGTTGACTTCAGTCATGTTTGTATTGACCATGTAATTTATTTTTCTATATGGACATTTGTAACTGTCTAAGAGGGTAAGTTGTCTATATGTGGATGCCAATTCAATGTGCATAATTACCTACAACAATAAACCCTAGTTCTAGCACAATAGATGAAATAGATATTAAACACAAAGGGGAAATTTGGGAAAATGGAAAAATTCAATCTATCCTAAAAAATACCCACATCATCTAAGTGTTTCCTACATAGCCCAAAAGGGCCTCATGTCGATGTAGTTATCCCTCCTAGAGTGAGCATTTGAATCTTTATATTTGATATATGAATCTAACTAGTAGATTGACATGACTGCTTGGCAATGATTTCCCTTAAATTGTAATAAAATAGATTATACTTGACCTTTTTACATGATGATTTTTAGCTAATTTAACTATTTTTTGGAATGTTTTTTAGGTCCAATAATCTTTCACTCAATTAAAAAGTTGCATATTGTAGGAGCTCATATCCAATTGGAACCTACCACATGTCTATCTGACCATACTCCTGAGATGTGTAGAGTTAAATATAACCATGAATGATAAGACATAGTAGTTACACCCAATCAAAACAAGCCACAAGTCAATTTCATACACCCATGCTCTCATGATGCACAAATGACTATTTAAATCAATTGAATGATATAGCATGATAGCCCTCTACCAATCAATATGAATTACATGTCATGCCCATACTCTTTTTACTTCCATTTCAATACTGTGAACATTGGATGGCATACACTTGACACCTTCTGGATGACATGGGGATTAATCTTGTCAACTTTGAGACCTAAATTACCAACTAGATCACATGTGGTAGATATTTTTTGATGTCCTTAATGCCACAATGGCTTCTGTGACATGTTTAACATGCTCATGATAGTGAATGAGAAAGACAACCACCCTCCATGACACTGGATGATTCACAATAAGCTTCTATGTGGATTGGCATAGTTACACCATGGAGCATTAATGTTTTAAAAAATAAAAATAGCAATGGCAAGGTCGTTAATTCAAATAGGGAGATTAACCAAGAATTAATATGCATGATTCAAAAGATAATTACCATCACACTCAAAGCTTTGTTTTATAAATTCATATAAATCTATAATTTATTATTTATATGATAAGATAATACAATCAAATACCAAAGGAATAAATAGTAAAATTTGATGGCTAAGACACTAAATTTTCAATCAATGTGTTTAAGCATATATTAATTGACCCATAGAGCTTGGCATAACATTCATTGACATTGAAAATGGTTTCAACTATCTCATCCTTTGGGCATGCTCAATAATTTAGAGACAAGACATTTGTGCATAGGATAATGAGATACAAACACTAAAATGAGGTCTTCACATATGTATAATAAATGTTTAACATCCTATAAAACATAGGTGCTAGTCAAGTCAAGATAGATATCTCAAAGGACCTGCTCCCTATCAAAAAATTGAGACTCTATAAATAAACTTCAAATATGTAGGTTTTCCCCTATGGGTATTTATTTTAAAAATTATTCATGCACTCTACCTTAAAAAATTATTTAATTATCTCGTAATGGGAAATATACAATGCTCTTATCTTAGGTCTAGCCTTTAAAAAATATCATCACCTTATTTAATGTTACTTTTAATAGATCAATGAAATGTAATAAACATGAAAGTATTAAAATATTTATTTATATTATAGAATATACATAACCTAAATGTAAAATATAGAAACTAAAATGAGTTATAAATAGTAATAAATAATGAAACATGTAAACCTAGATTGGATCTCATTTATGTTGACTGTGTAGGTACATCATTGATGTAAAATGGGTTGGAAGGGTCTATGAATTGTATTACACCCAAAAACAAACTTATGTGATGTACTAGGATAAGGCCACACTAGGGTGGACAACGGTGTGCTTCAACCTTATTTGTTGACTTCATTCATCTATGTATTGACCATTTAATTGATTTTTCTATATGGACATTTTTAAACTAAGAGGGTATGTTGTCGATATGTGGACGTCAATTAGACATGCAGGATTACCTACAATAATAAACACTAATTCCAACATAATAAATGAAATAGTTATTAAACACAAAGGGTAAAGTTCGGAAAAGGGATAAATTCAATATATTCTTATAAATCCCCACATAATATAAGTGTTTCCTATATATCCCCAAAAGGCCTGAATTCGATGTAGGTATCGCTCCTAGAGTGAGAATTTGAATCTTGATATTTGATATATGAATGCAACTAGTAAATTGACTTCAATTCCTGGTAATTATTTACCTTGACTTCTAATAAAATAAATTTATCCTTGGCCTTTTTGCAAGATGATTTTTGGCTAATTTAAATATTTCTGTGAATGCTTTTTAGATCTCACAATCTCGTGCTCAATTAAAAAAATTCATAATTTAGGAGCTTAGAGCCAATTAGAACCTACCACATGTCTTCCTGGCCATACTTTTGAGATGTGTATAATTTAATATAACCATGAATGATAATACATGGAAGTGACACCCAATCAAAAAAAGCCACATGTCATTTCCATACACCTGTGCTCTCATGATGCACAGAGGACTATTCAAAATCAATTGAATGATATAACGTGGGAGCCCTTTACTAACCGATATGAGCCACATGTCATCCCCATACTCTTTTTTATTCCATTTGAATACTGTAAACACCATGGATGACATACAATTAACACCTTGTACATGACATGGTAAATAATCTTTTCAACTTTGAGACCCATATTACCAACCAGATCACATGTGGTATATATATAGTTGTCAATGTTCTAAATACCATAATGGCTTATGTGACATGTGCTTAACATGATCATGATAGGGATTGATAAAGACAACCACCCTCCTTGAGACTGCATAATTTACAATATGCTTCCATGTAAATGGGCATAATTACACCATGGAGCATTAAAGTTTTAAAAAATAAAAATAACAATGGCAAGGTGGTTAATTCAAATAGGGAGATTAACCTAAAATTAATGTGCACACTTGAAAATATAATTACCATCACACTTAAAGTTTTGTTTTATAAAATCATAGAAGTATATAATGTAGAATTTAGACTCTAAGCTATTACAATAAAAAACCAAAGGACTAAATAGTGAAATTCAATGGCCAAGACACTAAATCTTCAATCAAGGTATTTAATCATCTGTCAATTGACACATAGAGATTGACATAAAATTCATTGACATCCACTATGGTTATGACTATCTCAACCTTTGCCCATGTCCAATAATTTAGAGACACAACATTTGTGCTTAGGATAATGAGATATAAACACTACAAGGAGGTCTTCAAATAGTATAATAAATGTCGAAGGTCCTACCCAACATAGGTGTTAATCAAGATAATATCAATTTCTTAGAGGACCTGCTCCCTATCAAACAATAGAGACTCCATCAAGTAGCTTCAAACACATAGGTATTCCCCTATGGGTATTTATTTTAAAATTTATTCATATACTCTACCTACCAAAATTATTAAATTATCTCCTAATGGGAAATATATAATTTTCTTATCTTAAATCTAGCCTTTTAAAAATAACATCACCTTATTTAATGTTACTTTTGATTTATCAATGAAATGTAATAAGAATGAAACTATTAAAATATTTATTTATATTACAGAACATATATAACCTAAATGTAAAATATAGAAACTAAAATGATCCATAAATAGTAAGAAATAATGAAACTTGTCGACATAGATTGGATCTGATTTATGTTGACTATGTAGGCATATCATCGATGTAAAATAGGTTGGAAGGATCTGAAAATTATATTGCACCTAAAAAAATATTATGTGATATATTGGGATAGGGCCACACTACATTGGATAGGGATCCCCTTAAACCTTATTTTTTTACTTCAGTCACATGTGTATTAACCATGTAATTAATTTTTCTCTACAAACATTTTTGAATTTATAAGATGGTATGTTTTATATATGTTGATGACAATTTGATGTTTAGGATTACCTGCAATAATAAACCCTAGGTCCAGCATAATAAATGAAATAGATATCAAACACAAAATGGAAAATATGAAAATAGAAAAAATCAACCTACCCTCATAAACCCCTATGTAATCTAAGTGTTTCCTACATAGCCCAAAAGGGCCTTAAGTCCATGTAATTATCCCTCCTAGAGTGAACAGCTAAATCTTGATATTTTATATATGAATGCACCTAGTAGATTGAATTGAATGCTTGACAATGATTTCCCTTGAATTGTAATAAAATAGATATTTACTTCATTTATGACTATTAGAATAAATTAGAACTTGAAATGGAAAGATTAGTGCCCTTTTTATCAATGTGTAGTAGAATTTCCAAGTGACTATTAGATGTGTTTTCAATGATCTTGATGTTGTTATATAGTGTCATGTTTGGGATATTTATATTGACCAACCTTTTTAAAATCATGGGAGAGTTAATATGAAATGTATCACATTTAAAAATTTACCATTGGAACATGGGAGACAAGACAACACTAATGGAAAAGGTTGGGTTATGGCCCTATCCAACCTAGTGTGGTCATATCCTAGAAGGTTGAAGACTATTATGACTTGGATGACATGAATATGTAAGCATACTATAGGGATGCTTTAATTATGTTTTCAATGGTTAAAATAAAATAACTATAATAATTATGGATCTCAAACAAATTTTAATCTAACAAAATTATGACTAGGACAAGTAAGGTAAGGATGTCAATATTAAACATTTTTAAACACTTAATGATTAAATTTGAGTTTATACACACTTGCTAAATCCAAACATCCCATCTAACAGAGACATTGACCTACAATGAATGGAAACCCATGACATTATGGAAACCTTGAAATAATTGATAGTACACTCTAATTACTAGGTTAATCAAAATTATATTGACTCCTACACCATCAAAACATTCAGTGAATGTGTTAGGGTAGGGATGTTGATGTTGAATAGGTTTTGGGGGGCATGTGACATAACATATGTTAACAAATTTCTGGCACCCATGCTGAGATTTTTTTATTTATGAAAAGTAGATTCTTACATTGGGAGGCATCATCAACATTAATTTATCCTAATAATTATTTAGGGTATGGAAATGAGGATGTTTTTATATGATGTCATATTTGGTGGATCTTTTTTGTGATAGCATCTCCTTCCAACATCCTTCATTTCCTCAATGCACACCTTCAAACCTACTAGTATATTTGGTCTATTATAAGTTATCTATTCATCATTTTAGGGCTTCAATTATGTCTATTGGGGATTGTTGGAATCACCAAGATTTCACTATCATTAAGGTGGTAATATTCTACATTTTTCCACTCAAATTACCCTACTATGTGTTAGACAATGTGGTAAAAGAAGAAATTTTGTATCAATATGTTCAAGTTGATGCAGGCCATGGAAAAAGAAAGAGACATGAGCCCTACCCACATTTTCCTCTCAAAATTGGCCAAAATTAATATAAATGTTTCCCTACCACATAACTTACATCTACCCATACGACATATTTCAATGTTTTGAAATTCCATGAGAACATGCAAAGGGATTTTCAGGGAAGAGTTCAAAGGCATGAATATACATCAAGACACTAGCTTAATATCAATTAAAATCATAAGGCTCATGATGGTGATAGGTTATATTTAAACCCAACTAATGATAAAGAGGTGAGTCAAATTGAATGTTTTGGTTTTATCAAATTTGGGAAAACACAGCTATATGTAGATTACCCTAACTGGCAAACTACTATACAAAACTAGGAATAATAATACTACAAATATAAATCAATCACTAATTTAAAACTTACCAAAAATTTTAAACTAACTACATAAGGAAAGTACAATAGAAAACTAAGGATTTTCTATAAATAGTGTTATAGTAGGAATTAGAAGATGAAACTGGTAGGGTGGTTGGATCTGGTGACTATAAAACTAAATCTAGCTACAATGAGCCCTAGAAAATTGTACCCTAAGATAGATACGAGAGGAGAGGTACTTCTATCCTCTATAAGGTTGATCATATCTATAAATGGTGAAGATCTGGGATTTCTAGGTTTTATTTTCCTTCATATATATATTTTGTGTTCCATGTGTGAGCTTCTGATAACCTAAAAATATCATTTTGTATGATTGTTTTTCATTAAAAACCCTATCTACTTGACATGTGAAGAACAATGTAAATCAATGTTAGAAAAAGGGGTTAAAGGTTGACATTGGTAGTGACCTCAACAACCCATGTGCTCAGCATTAAATACATATGAATGCTCCTAAGAGGGATCAAAATTCATTTAGTTTTGCCATGATATGGTGGTGTGTGAATAATTGATTAAAAATGTTATAATTTAGTGTAATACTAGTGTGATTAAGTACCCTAACTGTGACTAGTGACCTTGTAGATGTATTTATAATTTAGATCTCAACTAATACAACTATGTGTAATTAAAATTGGGAGAAATAGGGAATTTTCTCTCAATGTACAATTTGAATTTTGGTGTTTTTTAGTGTGGAACCTCTAGTGTCAAAAATGATTTGAAAAGTGTTTATATAGTCATTTTTTTGAAATTTCTTTGAGTGTGGATTATTAGGAACATATTCCAACCTTTCCATAACTTTGATTTTTTTAAATCATTTATTATTTGGAAGGAGGACAAGAGAGGTGGATTGGAAAATATAGAAGTGCACTCTTGTCTAATGGGGCATTCTTATCCAATGGAGATAAACATTGGCGCTAAGTGTTTATCATGTCTTGAATGATTACTAAATATGATATAATTATGGATAATTGCATTATGGGGTCATCAATTAGACTATAACATTGATTCATCCACATTTAAGGTGTTTGAAAATGATCAAAAGGGCCCTAGGATAAGTCCAAAGCTAATTGTGTAAAGGAATGGTCATAATTGCATTGTTTTTAGATTAAATGTTAATTTATGTGCATCTATTTTACACTATTTTATTTTATTAATGAAATAAATTGAATTTAATAGAGTAAACAAATGTGTGCCTAAACTTACATGTGAAGTGTAGTCCTAAATTTAGGCCACAACTTTGAACTATGGTTCATGTAAGCCTGCAATAAAACATATGTAAGATCAATCTTTACTTAAGATTAATATTAAAAAACAAAAGATAATAAAATAGAGAATTACAAGGATTAAATTAACTTGATTGGGTATATGAACCATTGTGTTTTCTTAGTGTAAAAATTGGCATAAAACTAGTGACTATAGAGGGTAGGACCCTTGGAGATTTAATTTGCATTGAATAGCTTGGATTGGACTTTGCATTCCCTAATCCTCATCAATAGGTAAGTGTGCCTAGGATCTTAAAGTTTTATTGGCTTCATCATCACATACCCAAAGTATTAAAGTAATTTGTAATCCCTATATGAATCCCAATAGACTCTTCTGGTGTAAAACCTAGTGTAAAACTTGGTGCAAATACTCATGTAAATAGAGAACCAATTGCTTCAAAAGGAATAAGGTTAAATTATGGTGAAAAAATAGCATAAAATAGTGAAAAAAATTAGTATAATATGGTTATAGTGTATACATCATGTATAATGAATGACATGGATTTTCCATTCAATCTATGAAACTAGTGTAGAACTGAGTAATGAGGAAGTCATGTGCCACACACATGACCCTAAACTAATATCTGGTGTATATGGATTTTGAAACTAAGTAATAAAAACTATGATTCTAATCAAACCTATGTATTATCCTAAAACAAAATGTGGCACATCATGCCCCAAAAATTAATAAATCTAAGATAAAAATAAATAATTGTGGAATCTAATACCGTATAACTATTGAATATTGTCTTGGGTAAAATGAGATTCTCAAAAATTATGGAAATGCCTATTTTTTGAAATTTGGACAATATAAATTGGAAGGATAGGAGAGAAGTGATTTCTTGTCCAATAGGGAATTCTTGACCAAAATCACTTTTTACACATTTTCAAAGACCAAAACTATCTTAACTATGTTATAACTACCATATTATATTTGTGTGTTGATCTAGGAGGTCTAGTCTCTAAGACAAATGTATATGAATGCCCCATATTTTGAGGTGATTTATTGATCTTTCACAATAAGTTAAATATAAAAAAATCTATGTGATTATTTTTTATGACACAAAATTGTAAATCTAAGTAGCAGTGATAACATGTAGAAGCATGGAGTCATCAAATATATAAATAGAGCATAGTAGTAGTATTGTGATACATGTAGTAACAAACATTCATAACAAGATTGTCTAGATATATATTAGAATCTAGGCAAATAGATAAGTGATAAAATTGAGTATGTAATGATGAATAAATATACCTAGGGAGGAATGCATGATATTTATCATGGCATTAGAAGGGTTAGGTGAATGCATGATGTCAATCATATATTGAAATCTTCGTAAAGAAACAATCAATAGGTCATGCCCATGATGCAAATAATCAAATAGTAAACTCAAAGCACACAAATCACACCATACAAATCAAATGGCCACATATAAGGGACATGTTTAAATGTCTCTCACTTGAATAAAATCACACATAAAGACGTGTTCAAATGTCCTCACACACATATAATGAAGAAATGAAGGGTTATAATTACATGTAAGGAAATGTTCAAATGTTTTCATACACAGAATACAAACACAAAGACATATTAAAATTTCCTCACATGCATAGGAATAGAGAATAAATGTTTATATCCACATGCAAAAAACATATTAAAATGTATTCAATGTCAAAGAAAGAGTGCATACAAGCCACAAAGCTAATGAAGCAATCATGGAAACCAAGCATGATAATATATGATATATAACTAAGAGATCATTTGAAACATGAGTATATTTAGTAATTGAGATGATCTATAGTATATAAAGATGTCGTGAGTGATAAATATCAAAATATGTAATGCTTTGTAAATAACTGAGTTATGAGTGAGATAAGGTAAACAAATAAGGATAAACTTGTGTATAATATGGCCCTAGTGAGCTAAATGAAGAATGTATGTGTTGTAGAAATCTTGTATATGGTCTAGAATTAAGTAATGGGAGTCTGATATCATGAGGACAATAGTGGGGTGATGGAATTTAGATTAGGGAACTCCTATCCAATACGTTACTCTTGTTCAACTACAATTTATGAATGTGTAATAGTTATATTACCTAAAACTAAGTCTTAAAATGGTATTTTTTAAATTTTATAACCACTTTTGTATAGTGGTGAATAATATATGATATAAATATGGATTAAAAAATTATTTAATAATTGTTTACAAATGAATTGATGTATGAAAAAGAGTATATAACTATGTATAGGTCCTAATTTTGGTATTATTTTTGGGAATATTTTACTATTTTTATATTTTTGCATTTTTTTTTGTTTGTGTGTGTGTGTGTGTGTGTGTGTGTGTGTGTGTGTGTGTGTGTGTGTGTGTGTGTGTGTGTGTGTGTGTGTGTGTGTGTGTGTGTGTGTGAGTGTGAGTGTGAGTGTGTGTGTGTGATAAGATAGAAATCAAATAACACATCCAAAGTATGTGGATAATCAAAAAGAGGATTTGACTATAGATTATTGGGTGTTGGATATTGTATCTGGTCAATATTCCATAAGTCATCATCATTGTGATCATCATACCATTCATAATATTTAATGATAACCTTGTATTTGGCACTGTTCTAAATATTTTACGTTTATATTCTATGTTGATCTACTATGTAAGAGGCCTCATGTGTCATCTTTGGATTTACTAAGTTAGATTTTTGTATCATATTTTTAAATCTTTGATTATCATGAAAACCATCAATGAGAATATGTATTGTGCTCTTTTAGAATTTGAATGTAGCGAATATTTGTAACATGTATATTTTAGCTTTTATTATGTAACCATGTGTTAGTAAATGTTGCTTCTATCTATGTTCATTTGTTTAGATTGAATAATAGTATATCCACCACCTTGGGACCACATGAAACTAGTATTTTAATGTGTCCTATGGAGTCTTGGAAAAATATAACACTTTTTAACTCATTTCAATCCTACCCTATGTGTTGAATAAATGCAGGTGTATATGTATTTGGATATGTGAGTTCATTAATTGATATATATTATTTATACAGATCCTCAATGAAAACCTAAATAGTCAAAGCATTATATATTGAATGTTTGTGTTTTTAACATGTATGATTCTATTGCATGTACTTATTTGGATAATGGTGTCATTATTCTAGGAATTTTGAATTTTTTGTTTTAAATATGAACATGTATATGTAGCATGTCCTATGATTCTATGAAAATGAAAAAGAGAATTCCCTCTTGATGTGATAATGAGATAGTGGATCTATGGCATACGATTGGCAACGTTATTATTTTGTGTCAAGTAGTATCTTTAATATCACATGTGGCCTATCTTATGTATTATTTGATTAAACTCTGATAACTTGCTCAATGTCTATGACTGCAATATTATTTAAGGGGACAAACAATGATGTCAATGGTCTAGCATGGTCTAAATTATAGCTGAGACCAATAGCATGATGGATAAGTGCATTCTAGGGTCATCAATCACATTATACGAGTGATTAATATGCACCTAAGTTATTCAAAAGTGATAAAAAGGGCCCTAGGATAGGTCCAAAGCTAAATGTGTAAAGGAGAAGTCATAAGCACACTATTTTTATCTTAAATGTTAATTTATGTTTCTACCATTGTAAGACAACTAGACTCTTTAGAACAATAAAATAAGGTGTTGGAAGATAGGATCACTAGTCATCTCTCATTTGATGATATGTCAAGTATTGATCAAATACTAAAAAATATCATCCTGTAAGGTCTCCCTTTAGATGTTCCATATTCTTCATTAGTCACTACATCGATTTCCCATGTGGAGACTGCTCAAGTAAGGGGATCTATTTCTACTTATCATGTTCACATTGAAAGTGACACTAAGTCTCAATAAAGATCATGTGTAGCATAACTATCAATATCACTTGAACTAAAAACTCCTATATCCATTTTTCCAACCTCTTATGCATTTGTCACTCTGATTAGGATTTTGCCTAATTTCACTACATGGGACACCCATGCATCTTATAGCATCCTTAATTTTTTTGTCTCCCATGTTTCTAATCCTCCTTAAGCCTCTAGATTCATTCTTCCTAGCTATATAATAAAATCTATTTTTTCAAAAATCTATAAAAGGTGTAGTATAACAACACCTGCCACTTAAGTCATTTAAGCTACAAGCACCACTACCCAAACTCCTAGTCAAATGCTTGGATATATATCAATTGATAAAACCATTGGTCCTATTCACATAACCTAGTTTCCATATTGAAACCATCCCTACATTTTTTTTCTTCACACGAAACAAAATAACAATGCATATATAGGTGGATAACATTCTCATTTAGAAATAATTTGTGTAGGCAATGATGATTCAATAAATTATGATAACCTTCTTATTTTCCATACCCTTCTCTCCCTTTTAAATTTTTTTAATCTGACCTTCATTTATAATTTAGATATCATTATGAATATCCATCTTGGATAAAATTGTTAAGGTTTTAATTAGAATGAAGTTTCAATGTAGGGGTGGTATCCATCTATGGTAACATCTGCATTGATCAAAAAGCTATTTCAAGTAAACTAATTAGGTGAGTCAAATATTTCAAATCATGTCATGGATTACCTATATTAATCTTAATGTTATAGGTACTTATCCCATTATCCCTTATGATATATATAAAGCACCCATCACCAGTATTGTCGAACTCATGTAAGATAAAAATTGAGTGCTATGAGTCTATGATACATGAATTTGAATTAGGTCTTAAATAAACTATAACTTACTAATATCCTTATTCCCATAATTATAAATATCAAATATGATTCGATAATTAAATTATTAACTTGGTAATATTCTTATTCCCATAATTATAATTCTCATATATGATTCAATAGTTAAAGTATTAACACAATAAAGAGATTGATAATATGAGTTGTAAGTCTTTCGAAAATGCCACCTTTTTTCTCAAAAATCATTGGAATCAATATGTTTTCATTCCTTGAAAATGTTAAGTCATAAATAGAGTCTTTATTAGTTTATTCCAATCAATGTTTAATTTTGAATTGAAAAAAGGCATCTAAAAATGTACATGGATAGAATTTAAAATGCATTCTTCAATTTGTTTTTAAGCTTATATTTTTTTAAATATCACACTTAGTGACATTTATCAACTTGTCATTATCAATGAATTTAATAGATATTTCAAATTTTAATGATTATGGGAAATTAAAAATTTTAAGTGTTACATTAAGACTCTAAATTCCACTTTTTTGTCATAGTTATAAATTATCACTATTTTGATCAAATGTAGTAGTGTATGTGTAACGCTTTTTGTAAACCACTTATCACCAAACTTAAATCAAAGGAATATTTTAGGTATTTTGAAATATTTAGGTAAACACAATGATTATTTTATGTATTAACTAAATATTTAATCTTTCTTTTCTCATTACATATATAAATTTCCCTAAGGGCTCAATAAAAAGATTAATGAACATCTATAAGGGAAGATGAAGGATATAAAACTCAATCCATATTGATATTTTTAGGTTGGTTCTCTTAGAGAAAAATAATATCAAACCCAATGGGAGAAACAAGTTATCTTTTAATAACCCAAGGAACATGCAATTTAATATTCGTTACACAATATTTAAGGTTTCAGTATATAAATAAAAAACTTGGTTATATTTTATACATCTTCAATATTGTTTCCATATCGTTGGAATATAATTATGAACCAACTTTGAATTATAATTTAAGAAATAAACCATAAAAAAATAACTAATAATTGTATACTACTCTATAGCCTTGAAAGCATTATCACAGTCAAGGAAAAGTAAAATAACATCATGGTTTTTCCATTACGATGAGTAACAATACCTCCTGAAACACCTTGGCTATAAATGTTTGATATTTACTTTTTACCATCAAGATCTTTATGGAAATGATTTTAGAATAGATTTATCAATAATAATTATGTATAATCCTAGTAATATGAGGCCAAGACATGTTGATAATCACTTTATTGGTAGCATTTTTTCATAATCACAATATTATGAGACTAATGAAGATTATATAGAAGCATAATAAGACAAGGAAACCTTGGAAAATACAAAATACTTTATACACCCTAACTAAATTTTTAATAAAATTATTTTACCATTTATTTCCTTTAATATATATTTATTTATATATTATAATATTTATAATTAATTCAATAGAGACTTCGGTAATTAGTTTTAGTGAAAAATGTGAGGGATTTTGACCTTACCAAATAGCATAAAAGCTCAACTATGTGAAAGTTGTGACCCTCTTAAGTTATTAAAATAAAATTAGATGGTTACCCTCCTTGAGAATACCTTATTAAAATACAATAGTAATGATACATATATTATTATTATAATTACAATAATGAAAAATATTTATAAATAAAATTATGGGCCCTTTTTTTATTACATTTGGTTTTACCATATTATCAAGTTGACCCCATTTTGGGTATTATTAAAATGTTTACAAATAAAACAATATTGGAGACAAGAGTAATAAAACATTCACCATAAAATATGTTTTTTAAGTTATAATTATTGATGGAATTGGATTCTCTCAATAATTTAATGCCCTTACCATTTAATAATAATGGAAATTATGTCTTTCATTTGAAACTACATACAACATATATCACTAGACATAAGATGAAAATAGGGCATATCGTTTGAATCCCATATCAAAAATTATGGTCACTATTGACAATCTTATACAATCCTTGATGGTTTTAACACAACTTATTTTTATAAACTTGGATAGAGGTAATTTAGATATGGGATTCAAAGAAGAAGCCCTATTTTCATTTAATAATGTTTAGCATTAGGGGTGGCTTAAGTCAACTCAAACCTTCCATTTAACATATTTTCCATGTTTTAATATGGTCATATAGGGCATATAAAGGGTATGAAGAAATGATAAGGATAACATATCCATTTACACAAGATCGAATATATTCTCATTCACAAGAACCCTTAGTAGATATAAGCTCTTCAATCATAATCATCAAAGACCAAAATAGACGTGCATGATAGTTATACACCCTACCAGACAATGTTGACTAAGTAAGCATCTAGTGAGGGAGGACTTGTCTAGGATTACACAGACACTTTATTTCCATGGCTAAGCATTCACATGCCCATTCCAAATTGTTTTTTATGGTTGTACCCTATCACAAACCTACACACACTATAAATAATATAAGTAATTCATTCAAGTAATATTTTATATAAATAAAAAGTTATTGTATTTTGGTAGTTACACTCAGACTTGTTTAGTTATTATACATTTTAAGAAATATGTATTTTATTTAATTTTATATTATTAGGGTTGCATTAATCCATAAATAGATAAAACATATTGGTGAAGACATTACTTATCATGATCAAAACAAAACCATAGATTCCTTAGGGTTTTGGTCAATTTTCCTAGGATCTCAAGTCTTTGTATTAATCTCTAATTTTTAGATATGATTTCTTATTTACCCCTTTAAAAATCATGGCTAAAACGATTTTACATAGTTTATTTTTTCTAGTTCAAGCAGTATGATTGTAATAATTACATTTTCTTTTATTTTAATTTATAAAATATTTAACAACTATATAAGTAAATGGGTCAAATATTTTCACAATTATAAGGCTAAATTTAATGATGTAAAATATTTCACCCTCATTAGTAATTAATATTGTTTACACACTAAATTATGAATTATTTCAGTCACAAGTAGACATCAGCGGTCATGAATTTCTCCTTTCATTCCCCCCACCCTAGACCTCAAGGTACTGATAGGTACTATCCCACCCCCATTATTTACCCTAGTCTTCTATTGGATTTTTTGGTCCATGTTGTTTTAACTAGAATAGGTAGTGTGCCCCATCATATATATTAGAATGAAATAATTCAAGCTATTCATCAATTTTAACATTTACTTACCATGGTTTAAACCAATACAACTATGGCTATAATATTATTGATCAATTGATAAATACCCCATCTAAAACTTCAAAGAACTACTCAAAAGGTCACCTATCTATAAATACATATTTTCATTATACAACTTTACATAATGATGTATAACTTGCTTACTTTTTCTATATTTTCAATACCTTCAAAAGTATTGAAGATATGATATATTTTTGAAAATATGACTTGAATAATCAACATAATATAGATTAGCATCTTCAAATGTCTATTCAAGTAAAAAATATTAATTAAATGAGTCAAGATATTTGTGATAGATAATGGATCAAGATTAAATATATGCAACATCACATTTTACAAGTTGGGTGTTAATTGTTGGTGTGTGTCATATTCACGCTTGTTATGAATTCCACCTTAGGTATTATTTTTACCAATGTAGGATTTAGTGTGTACACAATTTTTTAATTCACAATTAATATTGTTATATATCCTCACATATGTGAGAATGATAAATGTGACTTGGGGAGTGATCCCACCTTTATCTTCACCAATAAAAATCTTCTATTCACCTCTTTATTTTACTATATAGAGAACATTTATACCCTTGTGTTAATGTTGATTTAAGGTGATATTATAATTAACCCTATATTTGAATTAAAGGGAAATAGAAAAATGAAATGGCACAAGGGTAATAATTAGATATATTGAAATTCAATTATATGTTAAACTTAGATATAAGCATACATTGAATTTAATATGCTAAGATAGTCTAAATATGGAAAGTACAATTATGCTAGATATAGAAATCATAAAGAAGTGTTGTACTTAGCTCTTTCTAATGCTAATTCAATTATGGATATGGAAAAAATTAGAAATCAAGATGGAATGAGATTATAGAATACTTTTCAAGTTATGGATCTAACACATCTAGATCCCTAGACAATAAGATCAACTTGGGATGGTTGCATCAACACTATTATCTAATTTTGATGCTAGTGTCCTATATAAATACCTGCTAAAATAGGATGCAACCACATGGATATTTTTATGATTTAATTTTCCTTCACTCTAGTCTATTCATATCTAGGTCATGGACTATCACTCCATGTGAAATGGAAAAAACCCTAGTTCTCCATATTCATAGTGACCTTAGGGAAAAATAGGTTAGTGATCACATGGTCTTGACATAACTCTAAATACCCTACTTTCAGAGGGTGTTGCCTACATATCTAATACTCTTGAAGAGGGCCAAAAACTCATGTAGATCTCCCCTACATGTTGGCTTGTGTTTGAATCATATAACATGTAAAAAGTAAATACAATAATGACCTATCTTGTAACTTTGAAAATAGGGCTCCTTGGCTACTCTTTTTGTACTTCAGACCTATAAATGTCTTGTACCTTAATAGGAATAATGACTAGATCATTCCAAGCCAAATATCTCAAATGATAATAAAAACATCACATCAAATATGATATGCAAATAAGAGATATATCATATAATATCTAGAATAAGACATGTAAGTACAATGAAGAGACATTGCATAAGTAGGCAAGGCAAAATAAGAAACAAGCCTAACTAAACAATGTGGGATAAATCCACACAAAGGAAAAAACTAGGAAAAGATGAAAAAATATCTATAACCTAGTAAGCATTATCAAATACTCTAACATCCCCCTCAAATGATGTTAGGGGATATCAATAGCCAAAACTAAAGTGGCATATCCACAGTATGAGTCCTAATAATAAGCCATGATGAGGTACTCATGTACAATATATATCCATGAAATGAATAAGGAATATGTCCTTATGAACACCCCCAAGGATAACTTATGAAAACCCTAATCATGCCACATAAATCAAAGAAACAAGGTGATGAAAAAGGATTCATGAATATGTTATAAACTTGTTGCTAAGTTGGATTGTACTTCAAGGAAAGAACTCCATTCTAAATGTGCTAACAAATAAAATGCATGTGTATTTAAATGTGTTTGGTTTATTGGTGATCAACAAAGTTAGAGGATACGTGAATTTAACTCTAGTTATCACACTAAATTATAGTGTATAAATCATGCATGAACCCAAACTCTATTAAGAATTGATGAAGCCAAAGAACTTGATGACTCGATATAACTGCTACTTTGTACTTAGCCTTTGTAAATGAAATTTTAATATTATATTGCTTCTTTCATTCCCAAGCAACTAGAGAAGAACCAACATAAAAACTATATCCAAAATAGGAATTCTTGTCATCAAGAGAACCTACCTAGTCTGAATCAGTGTACCCAACCAACTATGTTAGAACCCATGATGTAGTGTAATCCAAAATTGGTAGTGCCTCATAGATATCATAAAATCTTCTTGGTAGCATGTCAATAGATATCATTAAAAACATGTGCAAACCTATATACAATCCCAAATTCAATTGAAATGTTAGGAAGAGTATGGGTCGAATACATAAAACTCCCAACCATCTGCCTGTAAAATGTAGGATCACAAAGAGGAATAGTGTAGGTAGAAGTGAGAGTGACTCCAAAATAAAAATGAGAGGAACTTGTCTTGTAATTAACCATGAAAAAATCCTAAAGCAAATTAAGGGTGTACTTCTGATGACTCAAATGAATCACTAAATATGGCTAAGAAATCGACAAACCAAGGGAGAAGTGCAAAAGATTGAGATATATCATATCAAATTACATTAAAAGTGCCTATTGAATATCTTCAATCTGAGAAGAGGAGTTTCCTATGAGAATTATATAGTCAACATACAAGACCATTATAACAATGTCCTCCCCAACATTCTAGATATATACTATAGAATCAGAGTGGTAGCAAACAAAGCTAGTATAGAGAAGAAAAGAATCCATCTTCTCATATCAAGGTTGAGGGACCTATTTGATATCATAAATAGACTTCCTAAGTTGAAAAACAAGATAATAATCATGAATAAACCCAGTAGGGTGGTCCATATATATTTCCTCCTACAAATATCCATGTAATAAGTCATTCTTAACATCCATCTGATACACTAGACAACCCCATGATGCAACAAGTGAAGGTACAAGGAAAACATAATCCATTTTTGAAATGAGTACAAAAGTCTTAGAGTAATCAATAATTTTGACCTATGAAAACCCCTTTGCAAAAGGACATGTCTTATACTTGTCAATGGACCCATCATCTACATGGTGTGATAAATCCACTTCTACCTAACCAATTTTCATCCCTTAAGATGAGAGACCAATTCCCAAGTATAATTCTTCATTAAATAATAATTCTCATATGTCATCATAGCATCCCACTCCTATATCTAATGAACATGTGAAAAATACTATGGATCCATAAAGAGTGCCTAACCCAAAATTTTAGTTCCTATAGAATGTGCATGATGATGTCTAGTGGGTGGAAGATCCTATAGAAAAGATGTTGCCTTAGATACTGTAGTATGTAACCATAAAGGCATAATGAAAACATCAATTGGAATAGGATCCTCAACATACATAACTACCTTAGGGGCCTCTTTAACTGAATCTTTAATAAAGGAATCCTCAAGATGAGGTTGGGAATCGACAAAATAAGAAGGTATGGAAGAAGATTAAGGGTCATGAGAAGTGAAATGCTCATCAAACTGTACATGCATTTGAAAAAGAGCATAAATATACAAAAGAATATAAGCTCTCACATCCTCACAATACCCTACAAATATCAAGGGTTTTTTATTCTTATCTAATGCTTTCCCTTCCTTCTTTGGTAGAAATGCCCAAACATGGCTCCCAAACACTCTAAAAAATGAGACATCAGGTTTGGTTCTAAACCAAGCCTCTTCTAGAGTCAAATGCTCAAGTGATCTTTGTGATGTGTAGTACTGAATGTAGTTTTCACAATTAACCACTTCTACCCAATAGATAGGAGGTAAACATAATGAAGACATCATGCAGTTATCCATCTCCTTCAAAGTTTGGTTCTTTCATTCTGCTAAGCCATTCTAATGTAGAGTATGTAGAACAAAATGTTGGTGAACAATACCATGAGCTGCCAAAAAATTAGACAACTCTCAACTAAAATACTGCCCCCCCCCCCCATTATTAGTTATAAGCTTCCTAATACAACCAGACTATTTCTTAACCAAAGCCTTAAATACTTTGAAGTGTGAAAAAACATCACTCTTCTACTTGAGAAAATAAACCCAAGTACACCTTGATAAATTACCAATAAAATTAAGTGCATACTTAGCTCCATTTAAATGAGTAGGAAAGATCATCAAATAACTTTACACAAGCTTAGGTGGTGAAGAATCTCTCTTGGACATACCCTTAGGAAATAGATCTTGGTGTTGTTTTCCTAATGCATAACCAGAGTAAACTCTATCAAGACATAAAACTATAGGAAGACCATAAACCATATTATGAGTGTTCAACTCCTTCAAGTATATGTAATTAAAATATTTGAATCTCTCATTCCAAAACCTACTCTTATAATATGCATGAAATACCAAACATGTCCCTATAGGAGGAGTATCACCAAAACCCTCAAATTAATAGAGTTGATAACTATGATCAACAACACCCTATGCAATGAGTGTATGAGTCTATATCAATGGCTTCACTTCACCCCCTTATGGTTTAAAAGTCACTATCTTATCCTAACCATAATTACAAATATAATAAATATAAATCAAATGTGTATTGATCTCAAGGACATATAATGCATCATTAATTTATTTTCCCTCAAGTTTTATATCACCCTTTCCCTTAATACAAATAAAATAAGTTCTAACCTCAATGTTTGAATTAGAACTCAAACCAAGATATACAAAAGACTCCTTAGAAGAAGTCATGTGGTGATAAGCACCACAATCTATGACCCAACTATCTAAAATAAGTGAATGAAATCTCCTAACAACATTAAGTGCTTTTTCATGTTCATTGGCTGGAGTGGATATATAAATCTTGTGTTTTCTGACTGCATCCTCCAAGGCTTGCATTCTTTTAAAACACCTATATTATTCATGACCAGTTCCCCGACAAAAAGAGCATGAAATGCTAAACTTATTCTTTGATTTGAAAGATGACTTGGGTTTATATTTATTGGGTTTAGGGGTATTTTGAGATGGAGGAGGATTGTTCTTGGTTTCACCCATTAATTTTCCCTTACTCTTTGGATTAGATGACTCATGCTTTTTGAGAGGTGGAAGACTCAAGGTGAGACAATTTGGATTCCTCCCTAGTAAGTATTTCATAAAACAACTCAATATAATGCATTTGAAATGCAACACCTAAGTCATCCATGATAAAGAAAAGGGTAGAAGCAAATATTTGGAATGGACCTTTCAACTTGGATATAATTAGGTACAAATGTTCCTTATCAATTTAGCTTGTCCACTCCCTTCAATTATGTTGTCAAGTTTTTAAACTTAGTGAGATAGTCTACAATAGAGGGAAAATATTTTGAAATAAGAGAAGTAATCTTGTCTTGAATCTGTATGGCTCTCATGTGATCTATTTTTCCAAATAGACTCTTTAGTTTAACCCATATTTATAATGGAGAATCACATCCATCCAAATGAAACAAAATACTATCACTCACATAACCCAAAATCAAACCAATACACTCTTCAAATTTACATTGGTTATGAAATTTTTCATATTCTCTAGTGAACTTGGTTGAACTTCATTCTGTAGGGACCATAATCCTTTGCATTTATGATTATTTCCATTCTAGGTTTCCATAAGTGGTAATTATCTATAGTCAAAGGCTCACATTGATCTAAACTATAATAATAATCCATGATATAAAATCATCAAAGAACATAAATAATTCAAAAAGGGTACACAAATTGACACTGAGACAACTCCCCAAAAGACTTCTATTAAGCCCCCCACCCCAAATTTAGCACTTTACAAAAGTAGTAATTTTTTAAAAACAGATAACACCAATGGATATATAATTAAAAACCATACACTTTTAAAAAAAAAAATTAACTCAATTTTGAGTTATGGTTCAAAATATATAGGCTTTAAAAATTCTTGTACATGGGTCAAATTTAATAAAATTTACACTATAAATTAATTTTTGTGACCAAATTGGAAATGAACCTAGCCTTCCAACCACTCATTGGAACCATAATTTCACCATGAACATTCTTATACTCAACAAAGTGAAAAAATAATTTGTTGGTGATCCCTATGTGCATGCAAGTGATATATGTTTCCTCTTAAAACCAAATGCAGCTATTTAAAACAAATAATGAATGAGCATATGTTTTTGAGAGGAGAAGAAGTAGGTTTATACTATTTATCACCTATTGGATTCCAAAGAAGTTTATGTGATCATAGAAAAAGGTTACCATAACGAAACAAACCTGATCTCCAACCCATTAACGCCACCTTCATGTAGAAAAAAGGACCTCTTGCTCTCTATGTAGTCCTCCAAAAAGGGTGCAGACCAAGAAAATGATAATACAAGGTTTGAAAAAGGCATATGGTAGATCTATAATAAAGATAGACTTCTATATAAATTCTTAGACCTCTCCAAAACTAATTCAAGTCTCAAAAAATTAAAAATATCTCCACTCCCATGATCTAATGCACCTGTAAACTCCAACACACTTCTAAAAATTCCAATGCCAACATCTCACAGATATTGCCCACTTAGGAAAAAAAATAAAGATGCTAGAAATGATACCTCAAGTTAAAATGTAGGTGTCTGATCTAAAAAGGATGCAAGTCTCAAAAAAGATAAAAATTGAAAATTAGAAAGAAAAGACACAACCCAATTAGGAATCTCTCGTGTAGGTCAAAAAAAACCAAAGTTCTTCTAACACAACTTTTCAAACATACAATGCAAGAATGTCTTTCATGGTAGGTACAAGAAAGGATAAGACTTTTGGTTGATCCTCC
>JARHVA010002846.1:995000-1090000 GCA_037957365.1 Torreya grandis | reverse complement strand
CATTTAGCTTAAGTCCCAATCATGAAATAAAAGTAGTTCCACAAGTTTTATCCCTCTTGTTTGGATCAAATGTGATATGGTGGAAATATACCCATTAATATTCATAAAAATATTTAAATATTCATGTTTTTAGAATTTTGAGGTGTATTTTTCTTTTGAAAGATAAGAAGTATGTTTCTTTTTGCCTATTTTGGACACATTATGTATGAATCCTTCACTCTTATATTGTGGGATTATATTTTTCAATGCCACAAATTGATTAGTAGTATGGCCAATGTTCTTATTGTAATTACAATATATTACTCCATTTTTAAGTAGTAGTCTACTACCTAATCTATGTCTTGTATAAGGTAAATAAGTCATTCTATGTCCAAACAACAAATATACTATAGTATCAGTGGTACCATGTTCTATTGTGATCCGTAATATCTGGGGAAAAGAATTTTGAGAAGACTCCACATTATTCACATGATGTACATGAATTTATCCCTTATAAGTTTGACTTGGTGTTTTTAACCAAGAGGGATGTATGGAGTAACAAGAATTTACATTTGCATCTATTAGTTTTGTTTTGCCTTTATCTAGATTTAGCTCTATATTCACTACAAGTGGGTTTAGTTTATATGTACCATGACTTGTAAGTTCAAATACATTATGTGACAAGTGCTCAAATGGGTCAATTTTTAAAATTTACATTTTTTAATTTGTAATATCATAAGTTTTATCATCATCATTGTTATAATAATCTAAGATGTGTCCATCTTGTTACTCAGGATTGACCAATATATGGAGTTCAAATGTTAGGGGCTCTTTTGTTTGTACTAGCACTTTTGGTAATAGTTATTTCTTTCTATGGGCATATATATTCACTTCAAAAATTTTTGAATTTTTTTTCATTTTGAGACAAAGGAGTCATTATAAGTGATTCACCTAGTTAATACATGTGAATAGGCTCAAAAGGGATGGATTATTGAGGAGGTATTATTTTAGGACTGCCCTCAGTTTTAGAATGTATTATTTTGAAAAAATTAAAGGGCTCATCATAGATGAAAATGGATAAATAAGGTCCTCTCATGTATGAATTTTACACATCAATGAACTATATATGGGACAATTTCCATTGAATGTATCTAGGTTCTACCCAAAAGTAAATGATAATGTAAGGATTGAGATATGACCTGAAAATTAGTTGAATTTTTTTGGTTTGAAGGTCACATCCAATGTAATTTTTCCAAATGAAGGGCTATGTGAATTATCAAATCCTTTGATGTGCATAACAATGTTTAGATTAAGGCTTATTTTGAAACCCATGATGGTTAAGAATAACATGCTACAAATTTTTAGGCATGATCCATTATCAATGAGCATTCTTTTCATACCTTTACTTTGTATTGTTATTTGTATGAACAAAGGAAAATTTTGGTCAATACTATATTTTGATGGTAAATCTATTAGATCAAAGGTGATGTTCTTGTTATTATTCTTAAGATCTTTCATAATATCTACAAAATAAGAAGGCTCAATATCACTTAGAACTTGTGTTACATGCAATATTTTTTATAAGATATCCTTATAAATAGTATATTTATTTAGGAGCTCAAGTATTGAAATCTTAGCATGCATATTATTAAAATTTTCACCCATATCCCTTCAAGATTTTATTACAAGCCTGCGTTTAGGTGGCACTTATTATATATTAATAGGTGGTAGGATGGGTTGTGAAATATTACCTCTTTGTGTAGTAACACGATGGAATATAGAATCCAATATAATCCATGGGAGAATAATGGGTGTCAGATGGTAGGTGTCATTCGAATAATATCTAGGTATGAAAAATGGTGGATAACATGCATGTTGGTGTCTAAATATCAGCTTTATAACATTTCAAAATTATTTTTTCAAAGAGATTAACTATTGTTTTCTATTAAAACCTTCTTATTGTAAACATTAGAACAATAAGGAGATTATAGGACCACATGTTTTGATTTTTTTATAGATACATATGATTTAATTAGGCATGAGATAAACAATTAAGAACCACTATAAGGTATTGGACCAGTAAATAATTTATAGATATGTCCATGGAAAACATGATTGTAAATTTATAACAATCAGGGAGTAGTAATGGAAAAATAAGAAAACCCTAAGTGACCAAGGGTTAGATATTCAAATATCATGTTCACCGGATGTTTAATCCTAAAATATTTATCTAAGTTTATATTATTGTTAACACTAGCTTTGAATTAAAGGGGTATATAGAAATGAAATATGATGCAAAGCATCACAAGGTAGCCTGAGATGTTAATGTGTTTGAGAGTTTATAATGAACATTTTTGGTATTGTGTGGGTGATATAGGCCTTACATGGATGATTATGATTTTTTAGGGTCATTTAGATTCTTAGAAGTGTGTGTTTTTATCCATGGATAGTCTTCCCACCAAACAGTAAAATTTAAAAATTTGAAATTTGTAACTAGCTTTGAGTGGTAGTTTGGATCTTGTGAATAACTCTCAAGTTTGTGAATGTTTGTAATGGTCCTATTAGGTCCTATTAATTTTTTTTAGTGTCATTTTAATGTGATTTTCATGAAAACCAGCAATGTAATCAAGAAACAAAAAGTTGTAACTACCATCCAACATGGGAAATAGACTTGTAAGGAGTTAATTTTTATGTTTGGCATGATACAATAGATTGAAATGCATGTATATGAATAATTTGAGTTATATTAATAGGTAGGATAGGATAAATAAAAATTAGATAGATTTTTATAAAGTCAAAGACCAACAAAAGTATCAAGAACTCTATTTCTATTGTAAGTGTGAATGTTTTGTGTGGTTTTGATCAATGAATGAATATAAAATGAACTTGTTTTGTCATTTTATGAAATATACGATATAAATAACATTTAATAGTGATAATTTTATCATTATATATTTATATGTTTCATTTTTATACTCTATTTTGAATCTACAAGCTATTATGCAAAGTACACTTGAAGAAGATCCAACTTTGCCCTTACACAGTCAAGGATAATTAGTAAATTGGTCTTGTTGATAGTTGTTTATGTGGTTTTTGAATTGTTTATGGGTATTAAAAATATTGAAAATTATGATAACAGGTATCTTGAAGACTCAAACATCTATTTTGAAGTGGAAGAGTCCAAGAAAGCTTCACACAAGTCCTTTTTTAAACTCAAAATTTTGAAACAATGTATGTTGGAGCCTTTTGAAGATTGTTCTTAAAAAAATGAATATTTTAGAAGGTAAAAATTATTTTATAATATATATATATATATATATATATATATATATATATATATATATTAGTCTTCTTAAAACTCAATTTATCTAATTTTATATTCTCTCAGCCACCTACAAGTCTACACACACTAGACTTGGGTTTGAAAATGGAAACTCAAATAAATTTTAATTAAAACCTTTAAATTTATTAAAAATTTGGATTATTATGTTTTTTAGTATGATGTAAATTATTTTTTTGGCTTTAGGTTATTAATTTTCCATACATTATGGTCACCATGTCTGTGTCATTGGAATAGGCCTAAAGAGACCTAATTGTTAGGTAGGGGTGTTGAGTTTGTAGGTATCCCTTGAGAGTTGTGTCATGAAACTTTATGTGAAGATAAAATGAAATAAATTGTGTCTTAAAAAAAATTCTATTTTCCTTGTCTATTTTTCAAACCTACTAGATTTGTGTGAAAATAGGGGTATAAGGACTAGGCCTCAAAGAGAGAAAGAGTAGTTGGGTTGAGATTTATAACCTTGAGATTGAGTATTATGTTTGTATATGTATGTTATTTTTAATAGATAGTTGAATGTTCATATCAGACATATTTTTGGATTAAATAACCATGGGATCATGCATGAATCTTTTAAGTCTATGAGTCTACATGAGAATGAGCTAGTTTGAAGCAAGAATGGAAAGTGAAGTTTTAGAATTAGTGTATGAGATGATGAAGTTGGTTTTAATGAGGTAAAACTATAAAGAGGGATTTATGATGTTATTTATTCAAGATAAAATAAATATTCATGCAAGGATGCTTATGAGCCTAGTGAAGAAAATAGTGGGAAAGGGTGTCAAGACAAGAAAAGTACATGTGACAAGGAATCAAGTCAAAGATTATAAAAAAGAGATAAAATAAAAGAAATAAAAGCTATGGGTATGGATGAGGTATGTGTATGCATCAATTCTACATTAATTTTTATTAGATCGGGTAATCTCTTGTAATAGTTTATGCTTTTGAGTATTAAAGGTTTCTATTTTAGGTTGTATGAAGTTAAGTTGTAGGAATGAGTTAGAGAGGTAAACAAAAATTTGAAGAGTTTGTGGTGAAAGAGTATCCCTGAGAAGATAAATTAAATACTCCAATAAGAGGATTAGTTCCAAGGTGAAAACTACTTGGACAAAAGTGTCAATAGACTAGGTAGAGGAGAGAACCTAGGTTGAGACACACAATCAAGGTGAAAAAGACTTCCTTGTGAGAAGATGAAGATAGAAAAAGAAAATATAGGAAGGGATTAGATGAGTTAGATTATTGTTATCACTTTTATTTTAACCCTTTGAGGAGATGGAAAATTTATCCTCATCCAAATGTCACAATAGAAACACCTCTAGGCTTGTGGGTAGCCTAACGATGAGGTGAAACTCCAAATAGGGCTAGCTCCTTTGATGTACCACTTTGGATTAAAACTACCTATAAAATTTTAAGGTGAAAAGTGAGAGAGAAAAATAAAATCAAACTATTTAAGGGTGGTGATATACCAAATATAATGATGACTCCCAACCAAACACATGTTACAATTGAAATCAACTGACAAACTGAACATACACTTCTCCAATTTGCATCTTCTCACACCAATGTTACATTATGAGGTTATGGATGAATATTAAAATCTAGGACTATAAAATAGGCCTTAAATTTCACTAATGAAAATACTAACTCACTAAATCCTCGACATTTCCTAGAACACTTCACATGCCTTGCAAGAAGAAGCTTTCCAACTGTCGATAGGATGAAATAATGAAACAACATGCTAAGGAAACAAGATTTATCACTTAATAAAATAAATAATAATTGTAGGAAACACTATTTACATTCATGAAAATGTAAAAATTAGTATATTTATTGATCAAAAGGTATGCAAATGAACAGGGCTTCATCATACTCAGGTGGAGCATTTAGTACAATGGCCAAAATGGCTAGTTCTTATAGAACTTGAGAGAGAGACAGAAGAAGAGATAATTCCAAGGGTCACAAGGACACTTTTAAAGCTGAGACAATCATATAATTTTGAATTATAATAGGATATGGGATAAATCATGCATGGTTAGGAATTCCAAGTGTCCATACAAGTCATCAAACTCTTGCAAAGTAGCAGAAATTCCCTTAACTAGCTCAGAAAAACTACCTTCATGATTATCCTTATTTAAACATACCATAACTAATTATTGATAGGTCTAATGGTTGGGATGAAGGTTAATGGTTTCATTCATTCCTTTCCATGCATTGGTTGTAGGCCTATTCCTCTATAATCATATGGAAAGGAGTTATCATCATCTACAATCCAGAAAACTCTTCTACCATGCACCCTTCACACTTGGCATAAAACTTGGAATCATTTTCTCATGAAAATATGTTTTAAGGAGTGTATTACACATATCAATACCCTCCATGGCCGTAGAATCATCATACATGCTTAAAATCACCTCACTTGAAGATCTCCACCCTTTTCACTAGCTTGTCCACTAGGCTAGTTTTGATTGGTTGAGATGAAGGCTATTGTTTACACACTAAGAAGATTTTATAAGGAATGAAATAAAAATGAGGAGTTATAAAATTTATAAATCTTCTTCATAAATTTTATTTCATCCTTTGAATCCTTTTAAAACCTAAAAAACACAAAACATGATAAAAAAAAATAACCTTATTTTGCCCTTGTTCATCTAATTTCATATAGACCAAAAACATGGGAGTGAGCCTGAGTGAGTCCTATGAAAGTTCCGATAGGTTTCATGATCAAACTATTCCATAATATTATCTTTCAAAATATATATCTCTAAGCTGGTCTTGACTGAAGGTTTTCAAGGGTTTTAGGTCTATTTTTAGTCTTAAGGCTCGTTCATAAAAACCTAACATTGAAGTTTCCAACCCATTATATAATAAGGTTTTTTAGGACCCTAACTAACACCTCCAAACATCTTATAACTCCATACAAATCTTCATGAAATATGTAAGCTTCTAAACTTCTTCTATCATCTGAACAATCAAGTGGTTCACCACTTCTATCTAACCATCAGTTTGTGGATGGAAGGCTATGGACTTCATCAACTTGGTATCTATCATCTTCCACAGAGTGGACCAGAATATGCTCAAGAAATTTCTATCTCAATCTGAGACAATGGACTTGGGGAAACCAAAATGGAGCCATACATGACTAAAATATATTTGAGTAGTTTCTTCAGTAGATATATTTTTCTTATAAGCAATCATGATAGCATTTTTTTTTAAATGATCAACTACAACAAAAATGCAGTCCTTGCCATGTTTTAAAGTGGGAAAAACTAAGAGAAAATCCATTGAGACATATTCCTAAGGCTTGGTTGGTTCTGGCAAAGGTGTGTACAATCCTTCTTATTTTTTGTCTTGGATATCACACATGGGATATAAGATTTGAGGTACCTTTCCACATCCTTTCACATATGGGGCTAGTAGAAGTGTTTTTGAAGAACTATCAATGTCTTTTCTACACCAAAGTGTCCATTTGTCTGACTGAAATGTCCTTCCAATATCATATTATGTTGCTCTACATTTAGAACA
The DNA here is from genome assembly GCA_037957365.1 of Torreya grandis. Lineage (NCBI taxonomy): Eukaryota > Viridiplantae > Streptophyta > Pinopsida > Cupressales > Taxaceae > Torreya > Torreya grandis. The sequence goes on along the minus strand of JARHVA010002846.1, from coordinate 1,083,165 downwards.
TAGATGTGCCCCATATAATAGAGGAAATTATCTTGAAAATAGAAATTATATATATGTTTACCTTCTTTAATCACCTGATATGTATTAGCAAAGGTAGGATCTACTCACACAAAGCACCCCAAGTGGTAGTCTCGTGTCTACAAAGGTCAAGAAAAATTATGAGTGCATTAATTGGTGAGTGGATCAGAAAATCTATGATCATATTTGAGTTCCCCTTTTTGTGTTTTATTATCAGATGGAATTGCTACAGATATGTGGCCCACTTTTGGTGCCTCTCATTTTGTAGTTTTATCTAAATCTAGATGAATTCCAATGGTCTATGGTTAGTGTGGATGACCATCTCTTTCCCAAAGATGTAGTGTTTCCATTGTTTACAAGCTTGCAAAATGGCATAGAGATCCTTGTCATATGTCTAGTATTTCTTAACTGTATCAATGAAATTTTTACTATGATATGCAGTAGGATGGCCATGTTGTATGATGATAGCTCTTATGGCATATTCAGATGCATCTGTCATCAACTCAAAAGGTTGATGAAAATCTAACAAGGCAAGAAAAGGAATTGAGCAAAGTCTATTCCTCAAATTCTGAAATTCCCTTTATTGTATTTTGCCCCATTGAAATGTAGCTTTATCTCCTCCTTTAGTCACTTGGGTTAATGGCCAAACAACATGTGAGAATCCAAGAACAAACCTTCAATTGAAATTTACAAGACCCAAGAAGCTAAAAAAGTTCTATGAGGATCCTTGGTGTAGGCCATTCTTGAATAACTTGAATCTTCTCTGGATCGACATGGACCCCTTCGTCATTCACAACGTAGCCTAGGTACTAAATTGTTTTCATCCTGAAAGTGAATTTATCAATATTTGCATACAATTTGTGATCCCGAAGAGTTTGAATCACATTACGAACATTTTGTAGATGTTCCTCCCATGTTCTATTGTAGATGAGTATGTCATCCAAGTAGACAACCATGAATGAGTTGGTGAAGGGTCGTAGGATGTCATACATCATCCTCATGAAGGTTGCAAGTGTGTTAGTTAAGCCAAAATGCATAACCAACAATTCAAAGATCCCCTCCTTAGATTTCAATTTAGTCTTCTAGACATCGGTGGGATCGATGGGAATTTGATGATAACTAGATTTAAGATCAATTTTGGTGAAGAACTTCACACCATGGAGTTTTTCCAGCAAGTCATCAATCCTAGGGAGGGGATTTTTTTTGGTTCTAGGATAATTGGGATACCATAGGATGAAGACCTTGTCCTGATGGGACCCTTTTGGTTTAATTCTTGAATCTATCTTTTTATCTCATCATTCTCTAAAACTATTTTATGATACATAAGACTGTTAGGCAAAGGTGATCTTGGGATCAAATCGATAGAAAGTCTTACCTGGTAGTGCAGTAGAACTCAAGTGGGTGACTTGAATAAGTCATCAAATTCTCCTATGATTCGTCCCATCTACTTCTATCATTGTGTTGATTGTGTAGTCAGGACTATAACATCACCCTTCTTGAATTTCTATGATTTGACCACCATGAGAATAAATTAATTTGTCTTTTCCAACAATCTCTTACATTTTTTAGCACTAATCAGGGAGATAGATGTGGGAGGTGGTCTATCTAGTACCCTATAATGTTGCATTCTGAGAGTGAGGGTGATTCTTTGGGTTCATGATTCATAGATTCCATCTAGATCATACATAAATAGCTAACCAAGGATTACATCATAGACATCCTGATTGACCACATCACACAAGACTTCATCTTGTAAAGGTTTTATTGCATATGAAAGAAGAGATTGATGGGTGACACAAAGGTCTATCCCTAGGATCAACCATCCAATATTGTATGGATTTGGGTGAGGCTTCATGGATAGATTTAGACTTTTCACAACTTTAATAGAGATTAAATTCTATTGACTCCCACTATCAAGAATGAAATGTAGAGGCTTACCTTTTACCCATAATTTAGAGTGAAACAACCTTTCCTTGTCATCTAGCTTTTCCTCGTGAGTCTATGATGAAGCAATGATGGTATTGGGCTTAGCATGTATAATCTCTTCTTCATCCTTGTTGACTGTAGGTTGTGTATGAGATAGGGTAGTATATGTCAAGTATTGTGACTTAGAAAGCAATGACTTGATGGCTCGACATTCTTCTTTGGAGTGAGTTCCAATTTTGTGGTCATCACACCATTTTCTAGTCTTCCCCTTCTGGGGTTTCTTATCTTGAAACTCCTTTTGATTCTAATTTTGGCCTCATTTTTGACCTTCCTTGACACTTTTTCATTTTGAAGGTTGACTCTTCATATTCTTTCTCCCATGCTTCTGCTCAATCTTCACTACAAACTTGTATGCCTCACCGAGGGTTTCTAAATTGAAGAGTTCCATTTCCCCCTATATGTACCATTGTAGTCCACCATGATATTTGAGAGTCTTATTTTTCTCACTTTCTTGGATGTCCAATATTGTAGATAGAGAATTAAAAATGTTAATGTAATCTTGAACAGATTTTTACTTACCTTGGCGAAGTTGTTGCCATTATATGTACAAATCATTATATGCTCTAATGGGATAGTATTCTTCCTTTAACACTTCCAAAAATTCATCCTAGGTAGGTTCCACCACAAGGCCAATGTCAGTTGTACTGAATCTATTTTGGTACACTTCCCACCAATTTTTCATGGGCAATGATGCTTTCAAAAGAGCAAAAGTGATATTTTCTCTATCAGTGAATTTATTTATAGAAAATTAGGAAGACAATTGATCCAACCAATTTTCTACTACATCGGCATTTATTTTGCCTTCAAATGTAGGGATATCCAAATTCACCTAAACCTTGAAGGGTGTTGGGTCACTAAAAGGATGTTCCATGGATGAGGTGCCAGGATGTGTGGATGAGGAGCCAAAATGTCCCAATGAGAGTTATTGGATAATTTGGGTGAATTGTTATAACATCTATGCTTATTTCCATTAGAGGGATTCATTCACCATTTCCTTAAAGGGATCAGATGTCTCAGTGTCATCTGCTATTTGAAGTTATTTGGAGTGAATATGTGGATAGTTTGGAAGCTCTATTTTTTGCTACCCAAGCTTCTTATATATTGACCTCATCCTTAGGATCATACACTCTCAATACAAACCACTCTGATACCACTGATCTAAAACTTAGAATTTTTGATTGACGAATATTTCAAGAACACAAAAATAACATAATAATAATGAATTCTCTGAGAAGAAATGTTTTATTACTCAATATTGCAATACAACTATATGTTTATCTCTAGGAAGAGATGTCTGATTTCTATTTAAGATTACATCTTCATTTATACACATTTTGAAAGTAGGAGGAGGATGTGGAAGGTCACCAATCTTGAGGGAGATTAAGTGGTTTGACTTCCATGATTTAAAACAATATAGAATTTGAGGAATTACTATTTTTAAAAACTTACTAAAATTAAAATTTAGGGTACTTTCATTGCATTTTTTGGGGTCAAAAACCACTAAGTATATCTCCCTACCATCTCACCACATTCTCCTTGTTCTTAGATTTTGAATGGTTCAAACTGAGAGTCAATTGGAGCTACATTGCAAAAGTTATGACTGCCAAAAATTTTGTCATCAATTTGGGTAGAACCATCACCTAAATTATTTCCTGAATTGTTGCTTAGATCATTTCACCCTCCTTCATAAGCAATGGTCCCCATTGTGTCAATATTCCTCATCAAGTATGGTAGTTGTGTCTTAATTCTATTCTCTTTGAGCCACTCACCTTGGTGGTTAAGCTGACCCCTTTTGACCACCTGATAAAGCAAAATAGAGCACCCTCTTGTTGTCTTCATCTAAGTATCCATAATCTAATCCTCCTCTATTGGAGAAAAACTCTACGGATCAAGATCATCAATGTCTAGTTTTTCTACTATAATTGAAGTGCCCAATAGAGTTGTATGATATGATTTGAGGAGATCCACATTTAATATTGGATGTAAACCAAGGTAGGCTGGTAGGTTCAACTCAAAAGTATTTTCTCTAACTTTTCTAGTGATGGTGTAGGGACCATATCATAGAGGCTAATTTTTTTTGTGTGGGCCTACATGATGTTCCTTTTGAAACCATAACCAAACCTTGTCACCCATAATAAAATGGTGTGCAATCCTATATTTTTCATGGTGTTACTTATACTTTTGATTCATCTTCTCCAAGATGCCATGAACATGCTGCTAGATGTTTTGCATTTGTTCAATGAAATTTGTTACTTTTGCTACCTTTGATCTCCCATGAGGTGTGTATTCTATGGTGGTGAATGGAATACTATATCAATTGGTGCCATGGGTTATAAATAGAAGCATACTTGGAATGGATTATGCTTGGTTGATCTATGTAGGGCTCGATTGTATCCATGTTGTATGAAAAGAAGAATCTCATCCCATGTGCATGGATGTTTGGAGTGATACATCTAAATCATGTGAAAAAACAAGTGGTTCATCACTTTTATCTAACCATTAGTCTATGGATGGTAGGTTGTGGACTTCATTAGCTTGGTATCCATCATCTTCCATAGAGTGGACCAAAAGATGCTTAGGAACATGCTATCTCGATCTAAGACAATGGACTTAGGGAGACCAAAATGGATCCATACATGAATAAAATATAGTTGAGTAGTTTCTTCAGTAGATATATTTTTCTTACAAGCAATCATGATATCCATTTTTGAAAAAATGATCAAATACAACAAAAATACAGTCTGTGTCATGTTTTAAAGTGGGCAAACTGAGAGAAAATCCATTGAGACAGATTCCCAAAGCCTGGTTGGTTCTAGTAATGTTGTGTACAATCCTTACTTCTTATTTGTTGGCTTGGATACCACACATGGGGTGTAATATTTGAGGTACCTTTCCACATCCTTTAGCATATGGGGCTAGTAGTAGTGTTTTTGAAGAACTTCCAATGTCTTTTCTACACCAAAGTGTCTAGCTATCTGACTGAAATGTGTTTCTCATATCATCTTCTATTGCTCTATAGATAGAACATAGTTGTGCCCCATATGACAGAGGACATTATCTTGAAAATATAAATCAAAAACATGTTTAGCTTCTTGAATCATCTGATATGTATTATTAACAGTAGGATTTATTTCATACAGAGCACTCCAAGTGGTAGTCTCATGTCCACATAGGTCAAGAACTATTATGAGTGCAATAATTGGTGGGAAGCTTAGATAATCTATAGCCATATTTGAGCTCCCCTTTTTGTGTCTAATTATAAGATGGAATCTCTATAGATATATGGCCCACTTTTGGTGCCTCTCATTTCATAGTTTGCTCTACATCTAGATGAATTCCAATGATCTGTGGTTAGTGTAGATGATAGTCTCTTTCCCTAAGATGTAGTGTTTCTATTGTTTATAGGCTTACACAATTGCATAGATCTCCTTGTCATATGTTAGGTATTTATTGACTGTATCAGTGAAAATTTCAATATGATATGTAATAGGATGGCCATGTTGCATGATGATAGCTCCCATGGCATATTCAAATGCATCTATCATCAACTTGAAAGGTTGATGAAAATCTGGGAAAACAAGATCAAGGGTTGAGCAAAGTCTATTCTTCAAATTATCAAATGCCCTTTGTTGTATTTTTTGCCACTAAAAAGTATCTTTAGCTCCTCCTTTAGTCACTTGGGTTAGTGGCCAAAAAACATACAATAATCTAAGAACAAACATGTGATATAAATTTGTAAGACCCAAGAAGCTACAAAGTTCTATGAGGGTCCTTGATGTAGGCCATTCTCGAATAACCCAAATCTTCTCTAGATTGACATAGGCCCCTTCCTCATTCACAATGTACCCTAGGTATTGAATTGTTTTCATCTTGAATGTACATTTCTCAATATTTGTATATAATTTATACTCCTAAATATTTTAAAGCACCTTATGAATATGTTGCAGATGTTCCTCCCATGTTATGTTGTATATGAGTATGTCATCCAGGTAGACAATCATGAATGAGTTGATGAAGCGTCACATGGTATTATCCATCATCCTCATGAAGGTTTTAGGTGTGTTAGTTAGGCCAAAAGGCATAACCAACCATTCAAATATCCCCTACTTAGATTTGAATGCAGTCTTCTAGACATCAGTAGGATTGATGGGAATTTGGTGATAGCTAGATTTGAGATCAATTTTGGTGAAGAACTTCACACCATGAAGTTGGTCCAACAAGGTCATGAATCCTAGGGAGTGGGCTAATGATTCTACATAGTGACTTTATTCAGGGCTTGATAGTCAGTGCAAAGCCTCCATGTTACATCTTTCTTTGGTGCCACGATAATTGGTCTACCATAGGGTGAAGAGCTTGGCCTGATGTGACCCTTTTGGATCAATTCTTAAGTTTATCTTTTTAACTCATCTTTCTCCAAAACTGATCTATGATACAAAGGACTATTAGGTAAAGGTTATCCTGGGAACAAATCAATAAAATGTAGTGTAGTGGAACTCCCATGGGTGACTTGAATAATCCATCATATTCTCTTATGATTTATCCCATCTACTTCCATTGTTGTGTTAATTGTGTAGTCAAGACTACAACATCAGCCTTCTTATATTTCTATGGTTTGACCACCATGAGAGCGAATTGCTTTGTCTTCTCCATCAATCTCTTACATTGTTTGACACTAATCAGGGAGATATATGTGGGAGGTGGTACCTCTGGTACCCTATAGCACCACATTCCAAGAGTGAGGGTGATTCTTTAAGTTCATGAGTCATATATTCCATGTCAATCATACATGAATGGTTGACCAAGGAGTACATCAAAAACATATAGATTGACCAAATCACACAATACTTCATCTTGGAAAATTTTTATTACATATGAAAGAAAACACTGATGGGTGACATGGAGGTCTCTCCCTAGGCTCAATCATCTAATAATATATGGCTTTGGGTGAGGCTTCATGGATAGATTTAGAATTTTCACAAATTTAACAGAGATTAAATTTTATTGACTCCCACCATAAAGAATGAAATGCAGAGGCTTACCTTTTACCCATAATTTGGAGTGAAACAAGCTTTCCTTGTCATTTGGCCTTTCCTCATGGGTCTATGATGAAGGAATGATGGTATCAGGCTCAACATCTACAATCTCTTCTTCATCCTCTTCAACTGTAAGTTGTGTATGAGATATATTAGTATATGTCAAGTATTGTGACTCAAAAAGTAGTAACTTGATGGCTTGACATTCTTCTTTGGAGTGAGTTCTAGTTTTGTGGTAATCACACCATTTTCTAGTCTTCCCCTTCTAGGTTTTTTAATCTTGAAACTCTTTTTTCCTTCAATTTTGGTCTCATGTTTGAGCTTCCTTGTCACTTTTTCATTTTGAAGGATGACTCTTTGTATTCTTTCTTTCATACTTCTGGTTAATCTTCACTACAAAATTGTATGCCTCACTGAGGGTTTCTACATTGAAGAGTTCCATTTCACCCCATATGTACAATTGTATTCCACCATGGTATTTGAGAGTCTTATATTTCTCACTTTCTTGGATGCCCAATCTTGTAGATAGAGAATAAAAAATGTCAATGTAATCTGGGGCAGATTGGTCCTTACCTTGGCAAAGTTGTTGCCACTATATGTATATATCATCATATGCTCCAATGGGATAGTATTCTTCCTTTATAGCTTCCACAAAATCATCTCAAGTAGGTTCCACCTCAAGGCCAATGTCATCTATACTGAACCTCTTTTTGTACACTTTCCACCAATTTTTCATGGGCAATGATGCTTTCAAAAGAGCAAAAGTGATCTTTTCTCCATCAGTGAATTTATTTATAGAAAAGTAAGAAGATAATTGATCCAACCAATTTTCTACTACATTATCATTTATTTTTACTTCAAATGTATGGATATCAAAATTCACCTAAACCTTGAAGGGTGTTGGGGCACTGAAAGGATATTCCATGGATAAGGAACCAAAAAATGTAGATGAGGAGCCAAAATTTTCCATCAAGAGTTGTTAGATAATTTAGGTGAATTATTACATCATCTATGTTTATTTCCATTAGAGGGATTCATTCACCATTACCTTTAATAGATTAGATATCTCGATGTCATCCACCATTTGAAGTCATTTAGAGTGAATAGGTGGATAGTTTGGAAGCTCCGTTGTTTTTCGCCCAAGCTTCTTATACCCTAACTTCATCCTTAGGATCATACACTCTCAAGACAAACTGCTTTAATACCACCAATCCAAAACTCAAATTTTTTGATTGATAGATATTTCAATAACATAGTAACAATGAATTCTCTAAGAAGAGATGTTTTATTACTCAAGATTGCATTACAACTATATTTTATCTCTACGAAGAGATGTCTGATTTCCATTTAAGTTTACATATTCATTTAAACACATTTTTAAATCAAGAGGAGGATGTGGAAGGTCACCAATCTTGAGGGAGATTAAGTGGTTTGTCTTCCATGATTTAAAACAATATAAACTTTAAGGAATTACTATTTTTAGAAACTTACTAAAATTGAAATTTGGGGTACTTCCATTGGGTTTTCTATGGTTAAAACCCACTAAGAATATCTCCCTAAAATCTCAATTCATTCTCCTTGTTCTTATCTTTCCAACGGTTTAAATGGGGAGTCAATTGGAGCTACGGTGCAAAGGTTATGGCTACCAAAAGTTCTGTCATCATTGGGGTAGAGCCATCACCTGAATTGTCACTTGAATTGTTAACCAGATCATTCCTCCCTCATTGATAATCAATGGTCTCCATTGGGTCAATATTCCTCATTAGGTGTGGAATTTATGTCTTAATTTGATTCTTTATGATCCACTCACCTTGGTGGCTAAGTTGGCCCCTTTTGACCACTTGGTAAAGCAGAATAGAGCATCCTCTTGTTGTCTTCATCCATGTGTCCACAATCTAATCCTCCTCCACTATAGAAAAAAATTGTAGATCAATTTCATCAATGTCTACTTATTCTCTATAACTAAAGTGTCCAATAGATGTGGATGATATGTTTGAGGATCTGCATGTTTAATATTGAATGCTGACCAAGGTAGGCTGGTAGGTTCAACTCAAAAGCATTTTTTCTAACTTTTTTGGTGATGGTGTAGGGACCATATCAGAGAGGCCAAATTTTTTTTGTGATCCTACTACAAGTCATTCCTTTTAAATTCACAACCAAACCTTGTCACCCATATCAAAATGGTGTAAAATCCTATGTTTGTCATGGATTTGCTTATACTTTTGATTCATCTTCTCTAAGATGTCATGAACTTGTTGTTGGACGTGTTGTATTTGTTTAATGAACTTTGTTGCTTTTGCTACCTCAGATCTCCCATGAGGTGTGTATTCCATGGTGGAGAATAGAATGGATATATCAATTGGTTCCATGGGTTGAAACTCAAATCATATTTGGAATGGACTGTGCTTGCTTGATTTGTATAGGTCCTGATTATATCCATGTTGTATGAAAAGAATCCCCTCATCCCATATGCATAGATGTTTGGAGTGATGCATCCAAATCATGTGAATAATCAAGTATCTCACCACTTCTATATAACCATCAGTCTGTAGATGGAAGGATATAGACTTCATTAGCTTGGTATCCATCATCTTCCACAAAGTGGACCAGAAGATGCTCAAGAACTTGTTATCTTGATCTGAGACAATAGACTTAGGGAGACTAAAATGGAGCCATACAGGACTAAAATATAGTTGAGCAGTTTCTTCAATAGATATATTTTTCTTACAAGTAATCATGATAGCCATTTTTCAAAAATGATCAACTACAACAAAAATACAGTCCTTGTCATGTTTTGAAGTGGGCAAACCTAAGAGAAAATCCATTGAGATAGATTCCCACAGCTTGGTTGGTTCTAGCAATGGTGTGTACAATCCTTGCTTCTTATTTGTTGTCTTAGCTATCATACATGGGGTGCAAGATTTGAGGTACCTTTCCACATCCTTTCCCTTAGGGGGCTAGTAGAAGTGTTTTTGAAGAACTGCCAATGTCTTTTCTACACCAAAGTGTCTAGCTGTCTGACTAAAATGTGCTTCTCATATCATCTTCTATTGATCTATAGCTGGAACATAGATGTGCCCCATATGATAGAGGACATTATATTTCAAATAGAAATCAAAAACATTTTTACCTTCTTGAATCACCTAATATGTATCAGTGAAGGTAGGATCTTCTTCATATAGAGGACCCCATGTGACAGTCTCATGTCCACATAGGTCAAGAACTATTATGAGTATAGTAATTGGTGGGTGGCTCAGATAATCTATGGCTATATTTGAGCTCCCATTTTTTTGTTTGATTATTAGATGGAATTTCTATAGATATGTGGCCCACTTTTGGTGCCTCTTGTTTAATAGTTTTCTCTATGTCTAGATGAATTCCAATGGTCTGTGGTTAGTGTGGATGACCGTCTCTTTCCCCAAGATGTAGTGTTACCATTATTTGTAGGCTTGCATAATGGCATAGAGATCCTTTTCATATGACATGTATTTATTGAATGTATCTTTGAAAATTTCATTATGATATGCAAGAAGATGGCCATGTTGCATGATGATAACTCCCATGGCATATTTAGATGCATCTGTCATCAATTTGAAAGGTTGATGCAAATCTAGTTAGGCAACAATAATGACTGAGCAAAGTCTATTCTTCAAATTCTCAAATGCCCTTTATAGTATTTTACCCCACTGAAATGTATCTTTAGCTCCTCCTTTAGTCACTTGGGTTAGTGTCCAAGTAACATGTGAGAATCCAAGAATAAACCTACGATAAAATTTTGTAAAACCCAAGAAGCTGTAAAGTTCTATGAGGGTCCTTAGTGTCGGACATTCTCAAATAACCTGAATCTTCTCTAGATCGACATGGACCCCTTCCTCATTCACAATGTACCCTAGGTACTCAATTATTTTCATCTCAAATGTGCATTTTTCAAGATTTGCATACAACTTGTGCTCCCAAAGAGTTTAAATCACCTTACAAACATGTTGTATATTTTCCTCCCATGTTCTACTGTAGATGACTATGTCATCTAGGTAGACAACCATGAATGAGTTGGTGAAGGGTCACAGTATGTCATCCATCATCCTCATGATGGTTTTAGATGCATTATTTAAGCCAAAAGGCATAACCAACCATTCAAATATCCCCTCCTTAGATTTGAATTTAGTCTTTTAGACATCAATGGGATCAATGGGAATTTGGTGATAGCCAAATTATAGATCAATTATGGTGAAGAACTTTACACCATAGAGTTGGTCTAGCAGGCCATTAACCCTAGGAAGGGGGTAATGATTCTTCATAGTGATTTTATTTAGGGCTTGATAGTCAATGCAAAGCCTCCATATTCCATCTTTGTTTGGTGCTAAGATAATCAGGTTGCCATAGGGTGAAGAGCTTGGCCTGATGTGACCCTTTTGGATCAATTCCTTAATATATATTTTTATCTCATCATTTTCCAAAATTGATCTATGATACACATGACTATTAGGCAAAGGTGATCCTAGGTTCAAATTGATATAATGTTTTACTTGGAAGTGCAGTGGAACTCCCATGGGTAACTTGAATGTTCTACTGTAGATGACTATGTCATCTAGGTAGATAACCATGAATGAGTTGGTGAAGGGTTATAGGATGTCATCCATCATTCTCATGAAGGTTTTAGGTGTGTTAGTTAAGCTAAAAGGCATAAACAAACATTTAAAGAGCCCCTCCTTAGATTTGAAATCAGTCTTCTAGACATTAGTGGAATTGATGGGAATTTGGTGATAGCCAAATTTGAGATCAATTTTGGTGAAGAACTTCACAGCACATAGTTGATCTAGTAGGTCATCAACCTTAGGGAGGGGGTAATGATTCTTCATATTGATTTTATTCAGCACTCGATAGTCAATGCAAAGCCTCCATGTTCCATCTTTCTTTGGTGTTAAGACAATCAGGCTGCCATTAGGTGAAGAGCTTGGCCTGATGTGACCCTTTTGGATCAATTCTTGAATCTATCTTTTTATTTCATCATTCTCTACAATTGATCTATGATACACATGACTATTAAGCAAAGGTGATCTTGGGATCAAATCGATAAAATGTTTTACTTGGAAGTGTAGTGGAACTCTCGTGGGTGACTTGAATAACTCATCATATTCTCTTGTGATTTGTCCCATCTTCTTCTATTGTTATGTTGATTGTGTAGTCAAGACTGCAACATTAGCCTTCTTGGATTTTTGTGGTTTGACCACCATGAGAATGAATTGATATCTTCTCCACCAATCTCTTACATCTCTTGACACTAATCATGGAGATAGATGTGGGAGGTGGTACCTTTGGTACCCTGTAGCACCACGTTCAAAGAATGAGGGTGATTATTTAAGTTTGTGATTCATAGATGCCATGTTGATCACACATGAATGGTTGACAAAGGAGTACATCACAAACATCTAGATTGACCACATCACATAAGAATTCATCTTGGAAAGGTTTTATTGCATATGAAAGAAGACATTGATGGGTGACATGGAGGTCTCTCTGGGCTTAACCATCCAATATTGTGTGGATTTAGGTGAGGATTCATGGATAGATTTAGACTTTTCATAACTTTAGTAGAGATTAAATTCTATTGACTCCCACTATCAAGAATGAAATGTAGATGCGTACTGTATACCCATAATTTGGAGTGAAATAACATTTCCTTATCATTTGGCCTTTCCTCATGGGTCTCTGATGAAGCAACAATGGTATCGGGCTCAAGATATACAATCTTTTCTTCATACTCTTTGACTATAGGTTGTGTATGAGATAGAGAAGTAGATGTTTAGTATTGTGACTCAAAAAGTAGTGACTTGATGGCTCGAAATTCTTCTTTGGAGTAAGTTCCAATTTTGTGGTAATCACATCATTTTCCAGTCTTCCCTTTTTGGGGTTTCTTATCTTAAAACTCTTTTTGTTTCCAATTTTGGCTTTGTGTTTGACCTTTTTTGTCACTTTTCTATTTTGAAAGCTAACTCTTTGTATTCTTGCTTCCATGCTTCTACTCAATCTTCACTGCAAACTTGTATGTCTCACTAAGGGTTTCCAAATTAAAGAGTTCCATTTCACCCCATATGTACCATTGTATTACACCACTATATTTGAGAGTCTTATGTTTCTCACTTTCTTGGATGCCCAATCTTGCAGACAGAGAGTGAAAATTTTCAATGTAATCTTGAATAGATTGGTCCTTACCTTGGTGAAGTTATTACCATTGTATGTACAGATCATCATATGCTCTAATGGGATAGTATTCTTCCTTTACTGCTTCTAGAAAATCATCCCAGGTAGGTTCCACCTCAAGGCCAATATCATCTATACTGAACTTCTTTTTGTACACTTCACACCAATTTTTCATGGGCAAGGATGCTTTTAAAAGAGAAAAAGTGATCTTTTTTCCATCGGTGAATTTATTTATATAAAAGTAGGAAGACAATTGATCCAACTAATTTTTTACTACATCAACATTTATTTTTCCTTCAAATGTAGGGATATAAAAATTCACCTAAACCTTAAAGGGTGTTGAGGCACTGAAAAGACATTCCATAGATGAGGATCTAAGAAGTGCAGAGGAGGAGCTAGAGTTTGCCATCAAGATTTGTTGGATAATTTGGGAAAATTATTACAGCATCTATACTTTTTGACATTAGAGGGATTAATTCACCATTTCCTTAAAAGTATCATATGTCTCGGTGTCAACTACTATTTGAAGTCATTTGGAGAAAATAGGTGGATAGTTTGGAAGCTCTATTGTTTTCCACCCAAGGTTCTTTTAGTTTGACCTAATTATCAATATCATACACTCTCAAGACAAACCACCCTAATACCACTGATCCAAATCTTAGAAGTTTTGATTAACAGATATTTCAAGAACACAAAAATAACATGGTAACAATGAATTCTCTGAGAAGAGATGTTTTATTACTCAAGATTGCAATACAACTATATGATTATCTCTAGAAAGAGATGTCTAATTTCCATTTCAAGTTACATCTTCATTTATACACATTTTGAAAGTAGGAGGATGTGGAAGGTCACCAATCTCGATGGAGATTAAGTGGTTTGACTTCCATGATTTAAAATAATATTGAATTCGAGGAATTATTATTTTTAGAAACTTATTAGAATTAAAATTTGGGACACTTTCATTGGGTTTTTGGGGATCAAAAACCATCGATCAAAGATCAGTGCCATCTCACCATGTTCTCCTCGTTCTTAGCTTTCCAACGGTTCAAATGGGGAGTCAATTAGAGCTATGGTACAAAATTTATGGCTCTCAAAAGTTTTTTCATCAATTAGGGTAGAACCATCACCCAAATTGTCACCTAAATTATTTCAAAGATCACATAGATATTCTTTGGCCCATTATAAACCATTACTAAAGTTAGAGATGTCATTGGTCTATCAAATTTGCTCTTTATGAAACCCTGCCCAACGAGGTTGACTGCAACCTTGGGGTTTTTAGCATCTTGTCTATTTTAATGTATCTATGATTAGTTTATAAGATTTTATTTGGTGTTCTTCATATTTACATACCTTTTTTAAGGTTCTCCTTATATTTTGGTTATTCCCTTTACCCATCTTCCAAAGATTGTAGGTTTCATGCATGAGGGGAGTGCTATCTATCTGTGAAAAAATAGAGGGCACTCCATTGCCTAATCAAGAAAAATTGAATATTAGAGAAGCTTCCTCAAATGGTAAGTATTATTTACACAAAATTTGATCCCATAATCTTATGAGTAGACCCTCAAAAATCATAAAAGTCTAAGATAGACCTGCTAGGAAAACTATGTGCATGGGTTTTCCATTACATGGACTATTGACTACATCACATGAGCTTTTTCATCCCCTATTACCATGTCATGAAGGTTATAAAAGGTTATCATCATCATTTTATAGGTTTTCACTAAGCTCAAAACCTTTATCAACCATGTTTTCATCATGGATAGTATTTTTACTCAGTTAGGCCTGAGTTCTAAATTTACCCTACCTACTCAAGAAAGTGAGCCTATGAGTAGTGTTTTCATATTTAAAACCTTGGTTCTCAAGTGTCTTGGACTCTCTTGAAACCTTACTAACCATTCAACACTTATTATAACCATTACACCTTGAACCTATCCTAATCATCCCTTGAGTCAACCCTTTCTCAACTGATTGTCCTTCACAGTCATTTATAATGGTTGTAGGTATACATTTATTCATAACAGGTCTATATATGCTTCATTTGATTTACTCAAATCTTATGAATCTCAACATGGATATGTTGGATAAGGTTTTTATAGTTTAATTCATCATGGTATACTCCCATTAGCCCTAAGCATGTACCTTAGCTGATAAATGAGTCCACTACTTTGACTGAGACACTTACCTATAGGTTATTGTAGATGTATGTGAGTTTACAATATATCTTGTTCATGGTATGGATTCACTATCCATAAATAATTATAACCACTTGGTGACTTCCCATATATTGGTTTCACATTATATGCCCTTTATACTCATAAACTGAGCATTTTTCTACCTGATTGACACATGCCTTAATTGACCCCTATTGTAGGTGTGTACTAGATCTTTGAGACTTGATTGTGATGTTTTAAAACCTCATTTTAATTCCTTGAGGTTAAAAATTATCTATATTCATATTGTATTCACCTTGGGATGGTCAAAACACATTTCCTTAGTCGTTTGTTTGTCTTGCTATAGGTACATATTTTCATGGCATATGTATGGACTAGAAGTGCTTATGAGGGTTTAAACACAGCTTATGATCTTCTCTTAGTAATAATTAGGTAATAAAGGCCTGATAACAACCACTTGGAGCCATTTAGGTGTGAATATGTGGTCTAACTTACAACTTTGAAACAAAGGTTGCTCAAACTCATAATTTTGTAGATGATATTGGAGGATTTTAGTATTTTGTAAGCAATTTTAGGACATTAAATGACCATCTTCCTCTAAACCTCTTCCCCTCCAAATTTTTAGGGTTCTTCTCCATGTTATATATTACAAAACCAAGCAATTATTACTCATAATGGGCATTGGTAACTTTATTGAATGGCCTCCACCATAATGTCCTAGGCCTTTGTTTTGCTAATTTAGGGATGAAAGGTCTGAATTCTATCATTTAGATCTTTGAGTATGGTTTTAGATTCCATTCACAAATTCACACATAAAATAGGATTAGAATGATATATATAACATTTTAGGTTATAAAATATGATTTCAACCAATCTCATGTTCTCCATACAGGTGATTCTAAATCTTTGCCAATACCCTTATAGGTACATATTCCATATACAGGTAGTAACTATGGGTTCTAGGCAGTATGCATGATTTATGATCTCATAAGAGTGTTAAGATATTCTAAAAACATATAAATGGACCCTTTAAAATTTTAAATACTTTTCATATCTCTAAAACCTCTTTCCAACATGATGAATCCTATAAAAGCACCTATAGGTAAGTATGTTCATGGCTGCCTAACTGGAAAATGTTGCATATGACTGCAACTTATGAAGATCACTTGGATAATGATTATTTAAATTAGGAATGGAAAAATATAACATTGAAAACATGAAAATAGACCTATCAAAACCTTTTAAGACATTTCCAAATCTTGAAGATCTGGAAATGGTGAAAATAGGCCTGTCATTCCACATAAGACCAATCTATAAACCCAAGATGATTTGCCCATAAAAAAAAATTTAAACATGAACCAAGGAATGGAAAAAATTATAGGGGAGATTAAAAATCCTATGGAACCAATATTAGTGGCTGAGTTGTATAGACTTTCCCAAATAAGAGTAAAACTTTTAGGGTACATAAATTTGTACGTAGAAAAACACAGTCAACTTTATGAGGATGTTTCACAAAGCACATGCCATAATTATTTGAGATACTTATATTTAAATGAAGGGATATTATTTTAATACAACATCCCCAAGTTGTTTAATATAAAACCTCCTGAGCTATCCATACTAAGCACAAACCTAAAGGTCACTTTTGCTTGCCAAGAAGGCTGAAAAGGGAGAAGAATTGTTTGGGGCCAAAAATGGCAATTACAAAGCATGTCAAGCACTGAAATGAGCTTTGGAAAGATGAAGAGAGATACCATAATCCTTTCCCACATGTCACACTTCCCAAAGAGACATACAAATGCCAAATAAGGTAACTACCCTTTTTCTGAGGAACCTTCCACTTTTTAGTTGGTTTTAGTTACTTTAGACCTCTTAAGACACATGGGATGTGACATCATATTTTGGGACCCTCACACTTCCCAATAAATCTATAAAAGTTATTAAATTCACCTTTTTGACCTCAAAATAACCCAAATTGACTAAAGACCAAGGCTAGTACAATAATAAATGGTATTAATTAACCTATAAAACACTTTTAGGCATATGTATTAGACCCCTAAAACACCTAAAATTAATTTTTTTACCTAGTGGTGACCTAATTTGACCTAAAAGTCAAATTTATTTAACAAATTGGTGACTCATAGGGTTAGTATGCCTACTATACTAACTAGACTAGTTGCCTTATCAGTCTATTGGGCTTAGGGAGTCATTTGAAGTATGAGACATAACAAGAGGAATTTGACCATATACTTTGATCAAGACAAGACCACTACTTACTTCAACCACTCAAAGCAAGGACACACACAAAAAAAGATAATAAACTAACAAGACACACTCACACACACGCACACGCACACGCGCACACACACACACACACACACACACACACACACACACACACACACACACACACACACACACACACACACACACACACACACACACACACACACACACACACACACACACACACACACACACACACACACACACACACACACACACATGTGCTCAAGTCACTTAGGGGAATATGAAAACAAACTATTATGCACAACTAGTGACTAAGTATACCTCCTTTCTATGATCAAAAATAAATCTTCTTGAATCATCTTTATGGTGAGATGAAACATAGTGCCAAGCATGTTTCTCTTTGGATTGAATGCTCTGTGGATTAGACCTATTCCTTGGAAATTAACTTGATCTTCTCTTAATTACATCATCCTTAAATATGTCTCCAATGTAGACATATTCCTCTTGAACATGTTTGCATACTTCATACTACTGTCAGCTCTTCATCTCACGGTCAACTTGGATCTTCTTTGTAGGCATGGCTTTAAGAGGATTGGTTTATTTTTCCTTATAATATTGATGCCAATAAGAGCTTGTTCCATCCTTCAATATTTTATGTGTTTCTTCCAAATGATTTAGAGGATGAAAAAACATCTTGATGACTTAAAACATGTCATCATGAAATGTATATGCTTCTTACAAGGATAGATTTGAAAGATTAATTTTCCTTTGCAAACTTAGTTGAGTGATAAAGCTACCTTCTCCATCTTTGACCAGATCATAGCCTACTTGAAAAAGAGTATATCCTACTCCAATGATTTCAAGCAAGTCATCCAAAGGTTGATTAATAACTTATCCTTGATCATTCATGACATATTGTAAATTGATGGAAGAACCAATGAAGGTTTCCTCCTTTTTGATTTCCATAGTGATCTACATAAGATTGGGATTCATCTCAGTTATAATTTATTTTAGTTCATCAAGGAGATTTGCATATTCTTACAATTCTTGGTCATTATCCTCTATGGAAGCCTCCTTCTTCACCTTTCCATGTAATTGATTCTTAACTTGGCAAAACTCTTCAAACCCTTAAAAGAAATCCATTTATAACTGTTAATCAATCTTGTTCTCTTTATCATCTTAAAGCACTACCTCTTCAGTCTTCTCTTCTTGATGTATGATGTCATAAAGTTGGTGTTATTCAAGTTCCAATACATTTGATAGTGTTTAAAAATTAGGTTGAGGTATTAGATCATCTTCAAGAGAAACAACTTCCACTTTGGTCTTACAATATTCTTTTAGGATTGCCACCTCTTTGGGAAAGACTTTAAATTGTTCTCCATCCATAATAACACATTCATATTCATGTTGGAGATGATCATCCACATCCTTTTGATCAAATGTAGAGTATTATTCAAGGGCTACAAAATCTTCCATCTCTTTCTCTTTCATGGTGATGCCAAGACTAAGCATCTTGAAATTATGTGACCTAACCCAATGAGGCTGGCAACGAGGTATGTTTTCTTCAAGCAAGATTTCTCTTTCCTTATCAACCAACTACTCCTATTTAGGTTCCCATACCATAGATACATCAAGGAAAAGGGTGATGGGGTGAGAACAAGATGAATTATTTGGTGTATGTGGCACATACAACTCAAAATCAGATTGAGGGTGAAGTGTAGGGGATTATTTTGAAAGCTCTTGAAGAAAGGGACATAGACTTTGGGCTAAAATAACTTGATTTGCTTCCTTCCACTTGATAACCACTTCAATAAAATATAATTTATCTTGATATATCTCTTTAGGAATGGTGGATGGGGTGTCTTTAGGCATAGGATCTTCTTTTGGGTCTAAACCTTCTATCACACCTTGACTTAGTAATTTCATCTTTGCCTCTAACTCTTCAATTTTCTTGGCTAGGTTCTCTTGGAAAAGTCTCTCTTGAAGTTCATAGGCATTATCATGAGGAAAATGAGTAAAAGAGGGTTGACATAGAAGACAATGGACCTATTCTTGAGGAAAGGTGGGAGGGACTTGCAAAGGATTAGCTTCATTCTCAACCTCATACTCCTTAACAAGACTCTTCTCCTCTTTCTTTCCCCATGACTCCACCATTTTATTCCAACTTAGAATATTAGGATTAGAAGTCTCTTTTTTATGTGGTGGGGGTGCAATGTGAGAGGGTAATGGGGGATTTAACTCCATTTCCTTTGATACCAACATGGACTACTACATATGCATATTATCCAAATCAATTTATCTATCAATATTAGATTAAAAAACAAGGTTTATCTTTCCAACCATCTCTTCTAACTGATTGGGAGAAGGATGAATTTGATATCCTTGATTGGGCTCATGAGTAAGGCTAAAATATGACTGATAGGAAACTTAGGGAAGTGGATATGAAGGTTGATAGGTTTGGTGAGGTTACCTTTCATGAACTCTTAGCCTATCCTTGAAGGAAGAAACTAGGCCACTCACATCAAGCATCTCACTTGTGAGCCTTTGTCAATTGGCTCTCTCAATAGGTACCCACTCTCTTTTGATCAAATCTAATGCATCTCTCACCTTATGAATAAGATGTATAGTAACCTCTTGACCACATCCCCTTAGATTATCAAGATCTAACTTGTACTTCTAATATCCTAAGAGTGTGTCCTTGAAGGTGGAGATAGATTGAGTTGAGAAGTGTTTAGGTTGACTCAGGGGAGTAAGACATTTGGGAGGCTGACTATAGGACTGGTAAGAATCATGAGAAGGTAGATAATGGCCATGTGGGAGTTGATATGGATCATAGCAAGACTAGTAAGGATCAAACCAAGGCTGATTAAGAATGTGCTTTTGTTGATAGGGAATGTCACAAGCTTTAAATGTCTCACCAACTTGTGTAAGATAAATCTCAACACCAAAAATAGCCATGAAACCTCATTGAAAGGAAGGATACAAAGGAAAATGTTTCAAAAATATTCAAAGGATATCTTGGGCTCATTCACAATCTGATGTATCTTTATAGTTGCCATTTATGCTTTGAGAGATGCCTCCAAAGGTTGATTGTTGAGATACAACACCAAAAATCTCTCAACCTCTTGGACCAAGAGTCCCACCGAGTGTGACAAAAACTTTTGTCAGTTAGATTTTCACCATTTTAGGATTAAATATATTAATGAATATCTTCTTATTATTCTTCCTACAAGATAATTTAGTGAATGCAATAGATTTTAGCTGGATGAGGATGAGGGGGGTCTAAATAAATTTTTCATTTTGATCTTTGGTACAGTATATTTGAAACCAATGGCATGAATATGGTCATTCTTGAACTATGGGTTATTCAATATAGATTGTAGTGGAAGGAGGAGAGTTAGGACATGGTGTCATTTTGGTAGGAACTAGAGAATTTTTGGAGGAAAGAGAACCAAGACTTTTCACCACTTGGTTTACTAAGAAAATAATGGTGAAAAATGAGTATAACTAGCCCATGATGGTAGGTAGAACCAACACCTTATCTTATCTTCTAATAAACATTAATCAGAGAATTATGAAGGAAAGAGGAAATATTTATCTTATATCCTTCTTGGATAGCTGCTTTCCTCAAATTAAGAAGGATTTTCATAGCATCTCCACCCACTACTATAAACTAACCATCAAAAGTGATATATTTCATTATCTATGAAACAACATTTTGTCAAGGTTAAGGAAGAATTTATCTTATAATTCCATTAGCCACTCCTTAGGGGGATTTGGATAGTCTGGGGTGTGTCTCATTTCCTTCAACAAACATATAAATTAGGTTAGAAAATTTGATCTTTTCAATGCCAACTACTCCATCCTTAAGAATCCTAGATAAAGCACTGATTACAGAGAGATTTAATAGAATGTTCTTCCCCTTGATAATATCATGATATTAATCAAAATTCTCATAGAATTATTGAATAATTTCTTCATGGAATACATGTAATATTTTTAATAAATTAAACCAACCTACTATTTTAAAGATGTCTCTGGTTTCTTCATCTTATAACAATGCATCAGAGGATTCTGGTTCACTCTTTTTCTTTCTCCCACCCATCTTTGGAGAAAGCACTATTTAATTACAAATATGATTTTATTGTAAAAACACATAGATAAAATTCACATAGGGAATAGGGGAAGCCAGAGATTATATATACAACACAACAATTGATGGTAGTGAAAATGCAATAGTGAATAATAAATCAAGTTATATGATGTGATTAGAATAAGAATGATGGTGATAGTTATCGTTATCTTTTTGAAGCATGCAAGATATAATGGGAATATTATATATCTATTCAAGTAATAATGATGTGTTTTATAGGTCATTATTGGTCATACTGAGAGTAATAATCACAATTAATTATGCATCATGTGTTTTATAGGTCATTATTGGTCATACTAAGAGTAAAAATCACAATTAATTATGCATCATACCAAATATTTTTGAAAGACCCTCTATTTAAAACATAGTCAAATCAATCTTGTTTGAAAAGACCATTTAAAAACATCATCATATCAAATGTATTATAGGTGATCTTTTTAAGATACCATCACAACTAATCTATTGGAGGAAATCTTTTTAAAACACCATCACATCAAGTTATGGATTATGTCATTAGTGGTCTAATGACATTGTTTTGATTCTCAATGATGGAGGTGGATTATTCCCATTCATGATTTTTCATCATAGGAGCATAGATATCAGTCTTCAGAGCATAGCTTCTAGTCTTCAAAGCTAAGTCACTAGTCTTTAGAGATAAACCTTTAGACTTTAGAGCAAAACTGTAGTCAATCTAGACTTTGTTTATATATATATATATATATATATATATATATATGGTGTTGATTGTATATATTTGTAGCCAATTGAATCTTCTTAATCCATGTCTTGTTTGAAGAACCACTTGGGGGCTCTATTGATGGAGGTAATGACTAAGCTATAATTTGACCTTGGAAGGAAGATGTTTGGGGAGGAAACCTCTCCACATTGTATAATAAGTCATTGTAGTGTTTGTCATCCATGGAAAATGCAATGATATTTAAATTGGTGTCTCAAAAGACTATGCTTGTCCCATATGAATAGAGAAATGGGACCTATTCTAACTTGGTAGTTACAAATGTTCCTGCTTCATCCATGGATTTTGAATTTTAATTGATGAGATTGTATATTATCTTAATTTTGGATGAATGCATAGAAGTCCTTTTTGTCAAGCTTGATTAATGTAATGATGATGGTGATTCTAGTTCATGCCATATTAATAGAAAGTCTATGAAAATTTGAACTATTGTTTTTAGCAATTAATTACACCATAATTTAATTGAACTTTAATTTGATTTTGATTTGTCAACAATTTTAGCTTTAACGCTAAATATTACCACCTTTTGATATGTGGTTACCACCTCAGATATAGCTAAGTACTCATGTGGCCTAAATATGACTAAGTTTCCTAGTTGGTTAAAAATTCAAACACATGACACCTTTTGATTACCTCACAAATTCTTGGAATGCAGATTTACATGATGACTCATCTGTATCTCACCATCTGGTGACTCTCAATGCATAGAGATATCTCAAGTGGTGCCTTTTAATTATAATACCTTAAAAGGGAAATCCGCTCTTGTGAATTTCTTAAAGGTATCTCCTAGGAGATACTTTGAAGGTATTATAAAATCCTTAAAAATGTCACCCAGTAGTGCCTTCCATGTAAAGGAAAATTCCACTTGTTCCTTGAAGGAGAAATCCACACTTGTACCTTTTTGAAAGGTATCTCCTAAGAGATACCTTGAAGGGGAAATCCACTCTTTTTCATGTTTGAAAGGTATCTCCTATGAGATAACTTGAATGTATTATGAGGGCCTTAAATCTATCACCTAGTAGTGCCTTCCATGTAAAAGAAAATTCCACTTGTTCTTTGAAGGAGAAATCCAATATTATGCCTATTTGAAAGTCATCTCCTAGGAGATAACTTAAAAGGGAAATCCCCTCTTGTGCATGTTTGAAAGGTATCTCCTAAGAGATACCTTTAAGGTATTATAAGGGCCTTAAATATATCACCTAGTAGTGCCTTTTATTTAAAGGAAAATTCCACTTATTCCTTGAAGGAGTAATCCACTCTTGTGCCTATTTGAAAGGTATCTCTTAAGAGATACCTTGAAAGGGAAATCTAATCTTGTGTATGTTTAAAAGGTATCTCCTAGGAGATACATCAAAATTATTATAAGATCCTTCAAAATATCACCCATTAGTGCCTTCCATGTAAAGGAAAATTCCACTTGTTCCTTGAAGAAGAAATCCACTCTTGTGCCTATTTGAAAGGTATCTACTAGGATATTCCTTGAAGGGGAAATATAATCTTGTGCATATTTGAAAGTTATCTCCTAGGAAATAACTTGAATGTATTACAAGGTCATTAAAAATATCACCCAGTATTTCCTTCTATGTAAAGGAAAATTTTACTTGTTTCTTGAAGGAGAAATCCACTCTTGTGCCTATTTAAAAGGTATCTCCTAAAAAAAACCTTAAAGGGCAAATCCACTCTTTTGCATATTTTAATGGTATATCCTAGGAGATACCTTGAAGGTATTGTAAGGGTCTTACAAATATCACCCAATAATGCCTTTGATGTAAAGAAAAATTCCACTTATTCTTTGAAGGAAAAATCCACTCTTGTGCCTATTTGAAAGGTATCTCTTAGGAGATAACTTGAATGGGAAATCCAATCTTGTGCATATTTTAAAGGTATATCTTATGAGATACCCTGAATGTATTAAAAGGGTCTTAAAAATATCACCCAATAGTGTGTTCCATGTAAAGGAAAATTCCACTTGTTCCTTGAAATAGAAATCCACTCTTGTGTCTATTTGAAATGTATCTCTTACAAGATAGATTGAAGGGGAAATCCACTCTTTTGAATGTTTGAAAATTATATCCTAGGAGATACCTTAAAGGTGTTATAAGGCACTTCAAAATATCACCTAGTAGTGCCTTCCTTGTAAATAAAAAATCCACTCTTGTTCTTATTTGAAAGGTATCTCCTAGAAGGCGAAATCCACTCTTGTGCATGTTTAAAATGCATATCTTAAGATATAATTTGAATATATTACAATGTCCTTAAAAATATCACCCAGTAGTTCCTTTAATGTAAAGGAAAATCACACTTGTTCTTTGAAGGAGAAATCCACTCTTGTCCCTATTTGAAATGTATCTCCTAGGAGATACCTTAAAGGGGAAATCCACTCTTGTGCATTTTTTAAAGGTATAACCTAAGAGATAACTTGAACATACTATAAGGTCCTTCAAAATATCACCCAATAGATCCAAAATAGGAGATTCCATTTTTGATGCACTTAATGTGCTCCTTGTCACTAGGGAATGACGGGAAAGTAAGAAACTCAATTTTAAGTCTTGGAAGACTTGGGGCTTGAGTTATTTATACAACTACCATTGGTAATAGCGCATAGATATGGTCAACAATTTCAATATTTTCCAATTATTTACCAAAATATAAACAAAAAATGGATATTTATAAAATGAACTAAATTAAATTGATTCATGGGTGGATTCAAAGGAGAGAAGGATAAGGCAAAAAAGAGAATTTGCTTAAGATGATCAAAAGTACCAGTGCTTCTAACTTCTATGACAAAAACACATAAAAATAATGTTCACCATCTCTATCATATTACTCAAAGCTATATAAATGATTTTAAAACTTCAAATGAAAAGAAATACATGTTTAAAATCATTTATTGCATAAAATTACTCACTCATAGTAAATTGCTTAGCATATTTATTTGAAAATAAGATGAAAATAGAGAAAATTTACTAATAGAGTTGTCATCATAGTTTTAAACTCAAGATAAAATATGCATAGATTGAGTGTTATTTCCAAATTATTCAATAATAAATAAACTATTAGTCATCTAAAAGTGTGAGGAGTAGAAACTACATAAATACACAATCAATTACTTCAGAAAAACCTTTGAATTATTAGCTCTCTTATATTAATTCTTATAACAATTGTTTTTTATTACAAATGAGGGGGGGGGGAAAGATTGCACTTAATCTTGGTACTTATATTCCATATACACATCCTTCTTGAACTTTAAAAGATAGGTGGCACTGACATTGTTTGGGCCCCAAGGTCTAAAGTCATCCTTAGGCAATAGGTATGAGTCCCCATGCCTTGTAGCCACAACGATATCATACCACTTTGTGATCTTAGTCATCCCAAAATTATAAGGAGTCTTGTGGGAAATTTTATTTTTATTATTTTTAAAGATGAAATCAACTCCATGTAGTAGTTCATAAACCATCTTTTCCTTAGCTAGTTTCTTAGGTACATATCTTGGCAACCTAAGGGGAGCCACCATTACTCCTTCCATTCCAATGAATATGAAATATGGGCATAGCCAGTAGCTATGAAGGTGATCAAGATCCCTTGGTTCATTAATTTAATAAACCCATCCTCACATCTCATCCTTTCAAAGATACCATAGACTAGGTAAGTGCACAACACAACCTCTAGCATCGTTGTGGCCTTGTAGAGATTGTCAATGTTGAATTCAAGGATGTTTGAAGCCAATTGGATTATTTGAGGCATTGTCTCAACCTCATCAACTACCCTAGTTGCTTCTACATTGAAGTAAATAATATTGTAATGTATGTCCCCTAATTTTATGGCATTGGGGATGAATTTTGTGTCTTTGAAAATAATTGAATTGCCATACTAAAATAGGAAGTCATCATTTCTAAAAGATGTGCTCTTACCCATGGTGGATGGACCTATTTGTGACATTTTTTCAATATTTTAAGCATAAACCAATGCCTTTATATATTTATCTAAAAATTTTGAGCTCTAATAATGGTGGCCAGTTATAACCTATGAATAGCTCAAGTCTTTGTCATACTGGGAGAAGGTAGCTAGGAAAGAGAGAAAAATGGGTATATCTTCAAATCTAAATGCAGGTAATAATAGCTAAGTTGAGTATCCTTTTGAGAGATAACTTTGATTAATCTAGTGTAGATGGTGATTCTAGTTTATGTCATATTAATGGTGAGCTCATCAAATTCACATGTGTTTGGAATAACTTCAAGCTATTGCTTTTGGAATCTAATTGCATTGGAATTAAAATTTAGTTCTAATTTTATTTTGATCTACCATTAGATATTTCCTTGATAAGTGTCACCTTTGGATTCTCTCTCAAAAGGCTATCAGAGCTTTCCTTAATAGGTGTCACCTTCAGAAGGATATTAGAGCTTTCCTTGATAGGTGTCACCTTCAAAAGGCTTTTGGAAAACTATTGACAACTTAGTGTTAATTTTGTGACTTAGATGGAGACACACATCTCTTTTGAATGGGATATCACATATCTCAAGAATCTTCATTGGGATGCACATGTGGCATCATCATATGGGACCAAACGGGGCACACATCACTCTCATGAGAAATGAGACCCAAGTAGCCCTCTAATTTGACACATGTTCCCTTCAAGTCCATCTGAGATCGATGGATGTCCATACCATGTTGAATCTATCTAGATCTTTTAAGGGCTCACAAGTAAGACATATGATAACACCTAAGTCACATGATCAAGGATCGATGGTGAAATTTATCTCCTAAGAGATAGCTTGAAGGGTAAATACACTCTTGTGTATGTTTAAAATGTATCTCCCAAGAGATACCTTGAAGGTATTATAAGGGCCTTAAAAATATCTCCTAGTAGTGCCTTCCATGTAAAGGAAAATTACACATGTTCCTTGAAGTAGAAATCCACTCTTGTGCCTATTCAAAAGGTATCTCCTAGGAGATACCTTGAAGGGGAAATCCAATATTGTGAATGTTTTAAAGGTATCACCTAGGAGATAACTTGAAGGTATTATAAGGGCCTTTAAAATATCACCCAATAGTGCCTTCCATGTAAAGGAAAATTCCACTTGTTCCTTAAAGGATAAATCCACTCTTGTGCCTATTTGAAAGGTATCTTCAAGGAGATAACTTGAAGGGGAAATCCAATCTTATGCATATTTGAAAGGTATCTCCTAGGAAATACCTTCAAGGTATTAAAAGGTCCTGTAAAATATAGCCTAATAGTGCCTTCCATGTAAAATAAGATTCCATTTGTTCCTTGAAAGATAAATCCACCCTTGTGCCTATTTGAGAGGTATCTCCTAGGAGATACCTCAAAGGGGAAATCCACTCTTGCATATGTTTTAAAGGTATGTATTAGGATATACCTTTAATGTATTACAAGGGCCTTCAAAATATCATCTAGTAGTGTCTTCCATGTAAAAGAAAATTCCACTTGTTCCTTGAAGGAGAAATCCACTCTAGTGCCTATTTGAAAGGTATCTCTTATAAGATACCTTGAAGGGTAAATCAATTCTTTTACATGTTTTAAATGTATATCCTAGTATATACCTTGAAATTATTACAAGGTCCTTCAAAATATTACCCAGTAGTGCCTTCCATGTAGAGTAAAATTCCACTTATTCATGTTGAAGGTATATATTATGAGATACTTTCAATGTTCCTTTAAATGCATGATAACACCCTTAAAATTATCTCTTAGGAGATAGTATAAAGGGCCTTGTAATTCATTACATTTATCCATGAAGATATTAGAAGGCCCTTAGAGTAATCTTGCAGTAGATATCTGGAAGGGTGTTGTCATGCATATCAAGAATTGTTACACATCTAAGATGAGCATATCAATGAAGAAAAGAAAGAATTCATTTATATATTTTTCACAATAAGAGTTACTGAATAATACAACAAAATAAATAAGCCTAATTAAATAAACATTAGAAATAAAATACACAAACACATTATTTGACAACTTAAATTTCTCTTACTCCTATATATTTAAAATTCTCTAACCCTTCAAAATTGTGGGTTACATGTGTTTAAATAGTCTTAGAGAAGGGGTCACCCCATCCTCCAAGTACATGAAAGATAGATTACATGTCATAGTTAGAACTTTAGTTCTAACTATGGTCAAAACTATATAGAGTTATCTTAAAGTTGTTACTAACTTAAGTTAGCCTTTACAAAAATCATGGAACATGTGCATGTTTAAAAAAATGAATAGGAAACTTTAAAATATGGTTCAAACTATAAGAAAAATATAAATATATAAATATACACCACTATAGAAATATACATGAAAAATCTTATCCCTTCATGGCTATGTTGATGTCTAGATGGATGCATGGATTTTAGTTGGCATTGTAACTATGACTATTGACTTAGAAATGGAAGTGGCAGCTTGAGTGCTTCTTCTTCACCTCTATCTTGAGCTAGCATTTATGTGATACATCATGCTACTAAAAAATTATTTAAAAATTCAAAATAGAGGGTATATGCACCCTAAAAACCTATCCTATCATCTTTGCATACTCTACTTTAGTCATCTAGAAGTTAATCTTGAAGATCTCAACTTTAGTCACCTTCTTCCTAGCAAAGCTCACCTCAGTTTCTATGTCCTCCAACGATAATCCTTGTAGGAATTGCTTAAAATTATCTAAATAATTTTGAATAAGATAATCAAAATTCATGTTATTGATCAACTTCCCTATAGCATCCTTTACTTTGGACAATTTCAAATCATTCAAAATTTGAATAATGAAGGCCTCTTGCTCTTTATATTTGGGGACCAAAACCCCAGCTACTATCACCCATTTCTTGGCCTCTTTTATCCTGATGACTACTAGGTTGAGTGCATTGGACACCTGTAATGGTGTCATGAGATGTAGGTGGCTATAATCCTTATTATTATTTTTTAAACAATTAACATGTTCAATTTGTTCTCATCAGGTTTCAAAGAATTAAATAATTTATGAGTATTAGCAACATGGGAGGATAATTTAGCCCACATAAAATCTAATGCCTATAAATAATTATAACAATTTGATTCTATCTCTTGTACCATAGCTTCAATTCCAACTGGGATATACACTATCTTATGTTGTTCTTTTATTTGCCTTAACTCTACCTCTAGTTCTTGTCTAGCTATCTCTGTACATTCGTGAATTGTCACCATGGAATCCTTATGTGATTCAGATAGAGATTTTAAGTATTCATTATAGAGGTATGGCTTGAATTACATATTTTGTCTTTTAGTCAAATAAACTACCTTTTGTCTCTCTTTAAAAAATAATTCCTTACCAGCATCATCTTCCAACTTCCTCTTCCTTACCCTTTGAATGCTCCTAGATGGCTTGTCAAATAAAATTTTAATAAATGGGATATCTATTATTTTAAAGCTAGGAATTTGAGAGGTCTTGGCCCTTAAATCATTGACCCATGGAGGAATTATCAACTAGTTGAGATCTATCTCCTTTGCGGTTTTGACCACAACTTCTTCTTCAACTTCCTCAGCTAGTTGTTGCTTCTTTGTTGTATTGACAATTGTGTTAGGAAAGGAAAGATAAATAATTTTAGACCAATCCAAACCTCCATATTAGGGGAGTGGATGGACTATGATAAGCTATGTCTTTGGATTCTTGCCTTTGCCTAAGTTAGTGATAATGGAATTCCAGGGTAGCGTGGTTGATGGTATGGGGAGAGTGATTTGGGTGGATGAGACATGGAGCTAGGGAGTGGCCATGGCTATCTCAATCTTCCTAGATGCCCTTTTCCTTTAAAATTATTTGACTATGGTAGTTATAAAAGGAATATTGGAAGTGGCCATGATGTAAGTGGATGGCATGGTGATGGAAGATGGATCAAAGGTAGTGGAAGGCAGATCAATAGTGGTAGCATCCTTCTCAATTCTTGGGGTGAGTAGAGTAAAATGCAAGAAAAAATAGGTGGTTAATGGATCATCAAGATTAGAAGTAACAACTTCCACCTTAGGAGTTTTCAATACTGATGAATTTAGCAAAGATGCAAAAATAAGAATAGAAGAAAAGAGCAAGGAGGTAGTCTCTATAGATAAAGATTTTTTAATTGTTGTGTCTTTCACAGATGGGTTTTTCCCCTTGTTAACTATGAGGCCCAAAGCCTTGGATTTTTCCAATTCTACTTATTCATCAAAATATTTTTCTTCCTCTTTCACTACTACTTGTTGGGTCATTACAAGTAAGATTTGGCATTCCTCTATTGTAGGGCTTCCTATGGAGGGAGTCCTAGGCTTCTTTTTGTAAAAAATAGTAGTCTTAGAATTTAAGGAGAAACCTTGATAAACTGAGCCAGTTTCTTACTATGTGGCTACTGTTGAAGATATAGACTCTTATTCTTGGGGGGTAGCGACATGCATTTCAATTACACTAGTATTTGGTGGATCTTGTCCTTTCTCTTCCTCATCAAAGGAATCTAGATTGATGGGGTCTCTCAGAGCTCCCCTAGGATTAGGTTTACTCGCCTATGGTTCCTTCTTGATATCTTTTAACTTTAAATAAAGATCCTATGATGGATCTCTTTATTCTTTTGACTACTTTGTGGGTTAGTCCTTCCAAAAGTGTGAGGATGTCCATCCTACAAAGAATGGCATTCTATTATGCAATTCCTTCATAGTGATTTAAGGTTTATATTGAACCACCATTAAGCGATCCTCCTTAAAACCTATAACCATTTCCCTATTCAATACCTCATCATCATTCTGTGCATTCATAGATGAAAAGTCATAATCATAATGGGCATGTTGGTAGGGGATATGAAGGCCATGCATGTGATTATGGATGTATATATGAGGATCTCAATCCTTGTGTGGTATTATGGGAAAATGATAACTCTTTATTTTACCACCCACATCTCCAAAGTGCTTTCTCTTTATGTATACCATCTTACCAATGACCATATGGTGCCCATAGGCCTTGCTCTTCTTATTTTTGAGTAGGTCTTCCTCAATGCTCTACTAGATTTGGAAATCAATTTTTTTCTCAGCCAATTTATCAAGTACATATTTTGGAAGGCTCAAAGGATGAACCTTATGTCTAGAAATCATGATAATAGTGTAGTTAGAATACAAAAAATAATCACATTTTTTAGATAGTGTCTTCAGGATTCTTACTCAGACTCTGGGCATTAGAGACCCATGGATTACTTGCCAAACTTGAGGATAAACATCCTCGATAATCCTAACCATATTTTTGGTATAATCATAGATATGCAAAAATTGAAAATGATCATAAATGCAATTTTTAATATAGTTTGTGGTTAGGATCCATATCCTGCTAAGGAATTTATATATTGTTCCCATTACAACATCTAAAATATATGACATCATATATAAGTGGCCCACTAGAGTGGGTTGCTTGTCCTTATTAATGATCTATTCTCTTATCTTGTAGCTTATAATTTTACCCATTAAAAATGCTCTATCACTAGTTGGCATCATATGTAACAATGCTACCCAGTCTAAATTGAGGAAATGGATGTTGGGCATTCCATAGAGCCTTTTGATCAGTTTCATGCCAATCTACACTCTCATCCTAAAATTATTAATTGGAGTAAGATTATTGACTTTGTATGTCATGGTTTCCTTGGGGAGAAGCCATGAATTCAACACCTTTTAGATATTATTATCCTAATTCTATGAAACTAGCCTATGTTTGTCAAAATAAGCATCTAGTGCTGGTAGTGACAAATACCTCTAAAAATTGACTCTTGATATGTATGCCACAACCATTTGGTTACCCATATGGTGAATAAAAACATCATATGTAACCTTGCCTATGAAGAATAATTTATAGAGGAGGTTGATGCATGGCATCACCTTAGACTTGTCCACAACTGAATACAAACCCTATCTCTTAAGTACTAGCAAGTCTATGATTAATATTCACTCCAAGAAATATAGATTTCTATATAGTGAAAATATGTCAACATAATTAACAACATCCCATAATTAAGATTAATTCACATGCCTATTGTCAAAAATGGTGGCATCATAAATTGTGTCCTTAAATTTGGTCAAATCCTTAATAGAAAATGGTGATGGTAGAAGTGTTCCTATAAATACCATATATGAAGATGCCATTTCAATTATATGCAATTATTGTAGTTTTTTTACATTCTCTATGGAAAATTATCCTTTTTTCTAGTTGATTACTTACTTGAAATAGTCTCACAGGTAGTTAGGGCTTTTTTATGCGGGATAAAAGGTGAGTTTGAATTCATTCAAGAGAAATGAAGACATCAATGGATGCACACTATGTATATATCATTTAGCATTCAATTTTAGTTCATGCATTATAAATTCCCAAAATTCACACATTTCAATTTATTTGCATAGTTTAAATCTAGTTAATTTAGCTGGTGGGTATCCTTAGCAAGTATCAATAAGTATTTTGATTTATTAGTAAAGTATAGTGGGATTTAAGTATTTGGAAATTGGGAGTCAATTCTTGTGTCATGAATGAGCCTAAAAAATATATGAACAAAACTTTTGAAAACAAAGGTTGATATAAAAAATCCGAAGAGTAAAATCACTGATAAAAGATAAGTCATTCTTAAGATTTGTTCATAAAAAATGTTTGATGTGAAAACTCTAAAAAAAAAAAATTTGAAGAAAAAAAGTCCAAAATAAAAATTTCAAAGACCAAAATCCATCAGATAAAATGTCTAAAAAAACTTGAAGATAAAAATCTAAAAATAAGGCTTGATCAATTTTTTTGAAAACCAAATCCCAAATATAATTCTTTTGAATAAAATTAAGTCCCAAAAAGTTCCTTTAAGTTATCACCCAATAGTTCCTTCAAGTTCAAGGAAAATACTAGTCACGTGCATGTTGAAGGTGTCTCCTAGGAGATACTTTCAAT
The DNA here is from genome assembly GCA_037957365.1 of Torreya grandis. Lineage (NCBI taxonomy): Eukaryota > Viridiplantae > Streptophyta > Pinopsida > Cupressales > Taxaceae > Torreya > Torreya grandis. The sequence continues at coordinate 1,049,692 of JARHVA010002846.1, read as the reverse complement.
GTTCCCTTCAATGTATGAAAACTCCTTATGAAGTATCTCCTAGGAAATTCCTTTCAAGAGCCTTGTACTTCTTTGAAGGTGTGGCAATGCTCTTGAGTGTAATTATTGTTCAATATAAAATGATGCAATGATCGATTTTCCTTATTCAACTCTCTCTCTTGATGATATTAGGAGGTCTAAAATTTTGATGGGTTTCACATTGAATCTTGGAATTAAGACACCTTTACCCCTCGATAAGATCTAAAGAAGACCTTGTACACAACAATCAATATATTATTAACTACCTTATTTAATTGAAAACTTATTTACTCATTTAATCCTTTCTACACCATAATAATGATGGGCAAGTTCAACGTCAAAGTATCTACTAGGAGATTCCTTCAAGGGCCTTGTAATACCTTAATGGGTGACTTGATATTATCTCCTTTAAAAAGTTTCACTCTAAGAAGTTTCCAAAATAGGGGGAAGGGTAGATCAAAAAATAAAGTCCCTATGGTCTCAATATTTACCTTTGAATATGGATTCTTCAAGGACAAGTGTTTTTAGAACCACTGTTAGTTACTAGGTGTTTCACGCACATAAAAAAACTCAGTCAAGTAGTCTGGGAAAGTTTGATATAAGAAAACTTAGAGATGTGGGCCAAAGGTTGCTCCTAATAGATACCTTAATGGAAAAATCCAATCGTGTGCCTATTTGAAAGGTATCTCATTGAATCCCTTATACACCTCAATAACATTGGGCAAGTCCAACATCAATGTATCTATGGATCATAATCCACATTTTGTAGTTTTGGGGTAGTTAGCCTTTTCATTGTGGATGTGATTGATGAAGTTTAGTGGGTGGTGTATCAACCTCCTCTTTCTCAGGTTACCCTTCTTCATTTTTTGGCTAAGTCTTAGTCCCTTCCACTAACCACATGTGTTGTCATGGCACCCCTCAAGAAAGAAGGGAGTTCTTCTTTAAAGAAAAGGCATGTCATTGGCTGAGGGAAGTGGGACTCATTTCTAAAAAGAATTCTAGATGTAGTTCAGAGGGAGACATGCATCACCACATCACTTCTTCTAATCATTATGGGAATCCTAAGGTGGTGTCGTTGTGCAATATCTAGGATTTTGAAGACAAACTACACTCATGAGCTAAAGCTCCCCACTCAGTTACAATGGCCTCATCATGAGTATGAGTGATATATTCTAAGTGTCATTTCCTCATGAGGTTATTGTGCCTATATATTCAAGGCTAATTTCTTTTGTAAAGGGGTAGGTACATTAGATAATACAAATTATTATTGCTATTATCAAAGAGTAGCCATTGTAATAGCTAGTTTTGGAATTGAAAAAGTAGTAGTTATTTATTTTCATTTCATGACCTTAGCAGGTGCCCATCGTGTGAAGGATTAAATATTGTATACTATGCCTTTTAGACCTGTATATTTTGTTCTCCACCAAATAATGAAGAGTATGTGGTGTTTTGTGTCAAATTGAGTGAAATTCATTATTATTTATTATTTTTATTTTATGATTCTATAGTATTAACTCTTGATCATATTGTAGGTTTTAAATCATTCATATGATATTTTATTTATCTATAATGCCTTAAGGGTTCAAGTTATTTTATGAAATTTTAGGAATAGATACTTCAAGAATATTGGTGCATCACCTCAATTAGTTTGGTTTCAGTTTTATTTGCATTTCTTCCTTCCCCTTTTCACCCTCCAATTAATTTAAAGATCCATCTTCTAAAATCTCAAAGGTTACTTCACAGACCAAAATTTCATCCCACATCTATGAAGATTTACATAATAAACTATTCACTAGACAAAGATTTTTAGACATCATCATTATCCACTAGGAGATTCCTTCATGGGTAACTTGAAATCATCTCCAAGGAGATACCTTGAAGATACTACAAACCTCAATAACACTGGGCAAGTTCAATCTCGAGGTATTGAATAGGATATCCCTTTGAGGGCCTTGAAATACCTTCATGGGTAACTTGATGGTATCTACTAAGAGATACCTTGAAGATATTAAAAGTAACTTCAAGGTAAAGGAAAATTTTAGAGGTATAACAAGGTAATTATTAGGATCTGAAACTATTGAAGTAATAGGGGAAATTGTTAAACCGAATTGAGGTATAAAAAACATGTGCACAAGAGGACCTAAAATGTGTGCTCTTATGTTCAGCCTATCATCATCAATGTGCTCTCTCTCAAGTATTATAAGGCCTTTAAATTTATCAAGTTATTAACCAATAGTGCTTTCAAGGTGAAGGAAATTTGTAGTGGGAAATACATTCAACATCCCTTTGAATGTATGACACCACCCATTGAGGTGTCTACTAGGAGATTACTTCAAGGGCCTTGAAATACACTTGTAATACCATCATGGTGAACTTGAAGGTATCTCCTATGAGATGTGCTGTAATAAAAATTATCTCTTGTGCATGATTGAAAGGTATCTCCTAGGAGATACCTTAAAGGTACATATTGATGGTCATTTTGACACATATTAGAAACATACTTCTCCCTCATATTTTCCTTTGAAACAAATGTTTTTGGATTTATTTGCCCATCAAATTATATTGGCTAGTACACATATAATTTATTTTTGATTTGGTCATACCTTATTAGTTTAAGTATGAGTTAATGTATATATTATGAAGATTTAATATGTATTTTGTATTATAGTTTATAATTAACATTTATTGATATAAAATTAATCACTACTTATTCACAAAAAAATTCATAAATCAATGAAATATGCAACTTATATTTTACAAAAGATCAATATTTAAGTCATTTCAATTACTTTGTAGAATGTCTTTAGTCGAGAAAGGAATTCCCACACTTAAAAGGTAGAAGTAGATCTCACTCAAAGAGAATTTGGATATAGTACCATTTAAACTACTAAAACTAAAATAAAATCCAAATCAACATCTTCCATTTTATGGTGGTGAAAAAATTCCTTTTTGATTGGTATTTTGAGTTATTTAGTTTGCCAAACATGCATGCCGATATATACTTGTTTAGCACTATCAGGAAAAGAATCTTCTCCTATTAGAATAATCCTTGCCTATGATAAGGATGAACTTGAAGATGCACTTCAATTCCATCTAGAAGTATGGAACAGAGAAGAGGGAATTCTCCATCGAGCTACATCTAGTTTCAATAAATTTACACCTAGTAAAATGGAATTGACAAAAATAATTTTCTCCTTGTGAAACATTTGAGTTTCATTTGAATAGATATGATAACCTTGAAAAGTTTGGATTGATAAATAGACATAATTCGATCATTGGAATACAAAATATGTTGAAATACAAACATGAACAAGGGGAATCATATAAACATGTATTTAAGATTCCCTATAGTCATGATAGAAAAAACATTAAAAAAAATAAGACAAGTAAGGGAAACATATTTGTATGCATATTTGAAAGAGGCCATATAAGTACTCATACCAATGGAGAAAAATAAGATCCAACAAAACGTTGGAACACTTTTGTTGACACAAACTTCTCTTCAGACACAATGAATTCTCTACATGATATATTTCCTCTAGCAATTACACCTTGAACATTCCTATAGAGCTCTATGAATTAGAGGATGTTAATATCAAAATAAGAAATTTGAATGAAAGAGGGGTGAATGATATAATTCATTCATTTGTAAAACATATGTAGTTACAAAGAAGGATCCTTTGTTAATTCCTTTTTATGCAAGCATCCCTCAATGTATTAACAAATCAAAGGAAGTCTTAGAAGAAATGATGGAGAAAAAACCACAAGGTTCAAAACTGTAGATGGCCAACACATAATTATAGCACAACAGAGAATTATTTTAGAGGAGGATTACAATTCAGATCATTGAGAAATAAATATTTTGTTAGAAGGGCAATATTTATCAAAACTTGTACTTTGTTCCATATTATGCACAAAATATGTAACCAATATAATGAAGCCAACAAAACAATTTATAAGGCTTCATTTGTAGAAATTTTTTGATCTTCATATGAATTTAGCCAACTGAGAGGTTGAAAGAATCTTGAAATGGAAAAAAAAAGATGGAATATATACATAAACAAGATAGACACTTGTTTACACAAATAAACTATTCAACACAACAACTGCATGAGAGAAAATTCTTTCTTTTCATGGAATAGCCCATTTGGGATTGTTTTGATAAGGTGTTTGATTTGTTTGAAAGTGGTAATTTACCTAGTTCAAATAAACAATATTTAAATCTAATTGGTACAATAGTACTTTGAAATATTCAAGGACATTCAAACAAAAATATATATAATGAGTAGATTTATTAGAAAAATGGTATATTTCTTTTTTGAAAACCCTTGGGTAAAACATGGATACTTGGTGAAAATTGGTGAAGCTAAAAAGTAAAATATTATAAAAAATTGTAGACTATTTTAGCAATCATGATTTGACACTACCACTAGACAAAAAATTCACACTTGAAGAGGTAATGGAGCATTATATAAATTATGCAAAACTTTTTGATGATTTGTGTGTCTTGAATGAAGGTATTTGAAAAAAAAAAAAAAAAAAAAGGATGAGAAGTATTGTTTCAATATTCATTAATTATATTGAAAAAATATCTACATAATGATGGATGTCAACTTCTCTAGATAGATATATAAATATTTAGTTTCCATTATGGGCCCCCATGTATTTGGCCATCCATTTTAGAAGATTTCAGTGAAATGTTCACTCTTGGTTTGAACGTTAATTTAATCATTATTGATCTTTTGAATCTCATTGAAGTTTTAATAAAGAACATCTTCACCTATTTCTTCAGGCATTGATTGATAAATTTATTATTGGGGCCTTCAATGTATTCATCATCAATAAAATAAAACATATTTATAGCATTTATACCTCTCTCAAGAATCTACGTGTTAGTTATTTTCATTCCATGCAAGATATAGGTGTCATACTATGGGGTTCAAATAGTGATGGATTCAATTGGACTCATATTATAGGTATCAATTTTTATCAGGATCCCACTAATTTTTAGATTCAAGAGTTCATCCTCCATTCACAACAAAGTAAATAAGAGGAAGGTTTTGACATATACAAAGATGTACCAACATTTCAAATGATTGGTTTTCACAAAATAGGAAGGCCATTCAAAAATGAACTAGATAACTACTTTTGGAAAGACTTATCTCTACTTTCAACAATTTTGATACATGTGACATGCTATAGGTATATATAGGAGATGGATTGGTGTGTGCTTATACAAAGTTTCAAATAAATTTATCTTGCATTACAAAAACTAAAGAATAAACAATTTTTAATGTTCAATTTCAAAATTATTTAAAAAATTTAGAGTAACAAAATACAAGAACAACCGCTTGGATTAGTACTAGGTGCATAACATTATTTATTTATTTTATAATCATGCTTTATTTTTAAAATATAACATCTTAACAATATTTAAGTTTGTATGCTTTATTTTTCAAACCTAACATCTTAGCAATCTTTTGGTGTGCAACACTAATTCCATTACATGTAAGTGAATAAATAATAATAACTAAAAATCATATCAATGAACATGACACATTACAAGTTGAAGAAGGTAAGAAAGATCATACATATTTTTTCAATTATGTAATTTTTTATTTATCAACTATTTATGACACTGATAAAATATTTCTTCATTTTTTTGTGTTTCAATTAAAATAGTTCACAACACAACTCTAGAACATTGTGTCTCCAACACAACAACTCATGACACAACTTTGTAGGTTGTTGCTTTCATAAAAACAACACAAATTAAAACTCTAAAAGAAGACACATTTTTAAAATACAAATATCAAATCAATTGATGATGAAAATGCTTAGTTACTACATTATATAATACTTTGTAGGGAGTAAAGAACCAAATGTTAAATGAAAGAGTTCACCCATACAAACTAAAAAAAGGCAAAAAATGGTGAATACCCCTTTCAATAAATGTGTAATTATACAATTTCATAAAATTATATAATATATTAATTATCTTTATTTATTTAAACACATTACAAATGAATTTCTATTCATGGATAAGAGATTGTAGAAGACAATAAAATATAGACTTGCATCAGCTTGGGATTTGGATGTGTAGGTTAATTTTATTGTTGTGTCGACTTGAATGTAAATGTATTTACCTATTAAAACATTGTTTACATGTTTAATTTACCCATTACAATATTATGTACATATTTAATTTATCTAGTTTAAAATAACACAATATGTGTTATACTATGTCTTCAATACAATGAATTTTGTTACTGAGTATCCATGTGTTCTTTATCAATAAAAAATAGTAAAGTATATTGTGCTAGAAATAATTATATTGCTATTGATTTTAAAAAAAAAATAATTTGATGTGTGTTATTGAAATTAAATTAAGGAGGTTCAGCTATTAAGGTGTATATTCTTTTGAAATTAGTGATAGTGAACTTTAGCTTAAAAGAGTAAATCCTATTTTGTTTACTGTGATGGGTTATATACACATATAAATATGTATTAGTATGCATAAGAATGACTGATACTTTCATTACTGTATTAATATAGATGTTGGTTGATCAATGTTAAAGTCCTATCAACGTTTATGAGAAAAAAGTTATGGAAAAACAAGATTGTTTTAGAACATGATAAAGTTATGGTTAACTTATAAGGATTCAATATGAACATTTATATGCATATGTATGTTACAAAACTAGTAATAGAAATAGTACATCTGTGTATAATGATTATAGTTACAATGTGCATGAGCATGTATTTATTTTTATATATGTTTATATGAATATTTATAAGATTTAAGGAAATGCAAAAAAAAATACATCAAATGAAATGTATTATGTTTATATGCTACAATAAGAAATGCAAATAAAAATCACATCAACAATAAATCTAGTAACATGTAAAACATTTTCTTATAAAATTTCCATGTTATATTTCGTATAATATAATATTCTTAATAAATGACTCGTTTCTTTTTTAATAAATTGTAGACATTTCAAAGGAGCTAAAACCGACTTCTAAAAAACTATTGATTTTGGGTTGGATGACTTATTATTTATTGTGCATAAAATAAAATATATAAAAATGAATGATATGGGAAAAAAATAATACTATAAAATAGAAAATATGACATACTATATTCAAGATCATTCCAAATAAATTTTGAAGGTGGCATTGTAGTCTTTTTCTCACATTGGCATTTGATCAATGATAAAGGGAAATCATTTGAGGATACGGATTCAAGCCATGGGTTACACAAGTTTGAATTTCATGGTTTTTTGTGGGAAAATATATTCTAAGTTGTTCAATATAAACATGAAGAAATTGGATGAAGTTATTTTTAAAGGGACCTTTGGAGATGATTTTTAAATTGCCAACATGTTGTTCATTGATTATAATTCTCAGAATTATGTTACAAATCAAAAATTAAAAATGAGTTATGTTACATCAAGTATATATACTAAAAATTTAAGTCAAAAACATGAAAAGGATTGGAGAATAAAAATGACGTCTATCATCACATTCTTGGGAGAAAGCAAAAAAATCCATGCCATCAGTTGTGAGCTATTGTTTACAAAGATGTAACTTCACCATATTATGATTATTTCAAGTGTATTTATTGATTATAAACTATAATTATATTAATAAACATTATAATAAATTTCATACAAGTTAATTCTAAATTATTTTAAATATAATTCAATCAATTTCAAATTAATCGATTTTAATTTAGAATTACTTTGATTTGGCTATGTGTAATTTGATTTATAGTTCGAGATTCCTTGAAATTATTGAATCGGGTCCAAATTTCAAATATAATCCCCTTACAAGTGGATACTCCATCGGTTTATCTAGAAATTTCACAAGTTGATCCATTGATATATTGATACCTATTCATGAAGATCTTCCCAATGAAGAACACATAATTTTTAAGATATTTTATTACCTCTATGAACTAATTTCTTATTATGTTTTTGTCCATAATTTTGATAGTAAAATTGTGCCATGTGTCCCAACAATGAAAGTTACTTCAAAGAATCAATGATTGGTCTGAAGGCCCAGAAGGGTGCAACAATTTGAAACAATCCAATCTATTTGAAATGATCTACTCCCAAATGGTTTGAAATAGTTCAATTTATTTGGAATATAGAAAATATATTTATGAATAAAATATTATCGACTTGACTTTAGTGAGTATAATTTAAAATTATTTGAAATATCCCAATTTAATTGAAATGATATATGATCACATGGTTTGAAACGGTCCACATTATTTGGAATATACAAAATTAATTTTTAGAAAAAATCTTCTTCACTCCACTTTAAAGGTTTAAGCCTAAATTATTCAAAATAGCCCAATTTATTCAAAATGATGTATGCCCAAATGCTTTGAAATATTCCAATTTATTTTAAATATAACAAATTTATTTTTGGAGAGAATTCTCTCCACTCCACTTTAGTGGGTATAAGTCCATATTATTTGAATAGCCTAATTAATTAAGAATAATCTATGCCCAATAGGTTTGAAACACTCCAATTTATTTGGAATATAGAAAATTTATTTATGGAGAAATTTTTCTCCACTCCACTTTAGTGGGTATAAGTCTAAATTATTAAAAAAATTCTAATTCATTCGAAATGATATATGCCTAAATGGTTTGAAATAGTCCAATTTATTTGGAATATAAGAAAAAAAAATTGGAGAAATTTTTTTTCACTCCACTTTAGTAGGTATAAGTTCAAATTATTTGAAATAGTCCTTCTAATTCTTCTCATCCCCCTACTAGTACTTCTTTTACCACACAAGCAGATTATACCACTAGTGCCTCGCTAACAATTCTTCTCAATCTACTACTAACACCCAAAGTGGTACTCATGCCTCTACTACCAATTCTAATGCTCCAAATAATGCCAATAATACAACTCAAATCCATCAACTTATATTACAATCTCTTAATCAAATGAATGTTTTCCAAGCTAAAAATATAAATCAAATGATGCAAATGCAAAATCATCTTATCCATCTTCAAACCCACCCTCAATAGATGCCATAGGGCATGCATAATCAAAATGTTTCCCCACCTCCTCTTCAAGATTCCCATGGTAATCTTATCCCTCAACCTCTCCTTGTTAATAAAGTTATCAAACACCTTCAAAATGAGCCTCTTACATCTCAAATTGATACTAGCGATATAGGAGGTATCACCCCTACCATTACTTACAATGGTTCAAACAATCCTACTCTCGACTTAAAAACATTTGGAAATCTATATAACTATTGGGTCAAGTTAAATACCTTTACCTCTATCAAGCTACTAGCAAAGAATCTAATGGGTGATGCTTTAGGTTGGTATAACCAACTCAATTCTCATTTCATCACTACTTTATAAATCTTATTCAATGCTCTATTCTAAGAGTTCTAAACTAGTGATCTCCCTAAGACTACCTTGGCCCATTTTATCAATTGTAATCAACTTGAGACTGCAATTGCATAAGCTTAGCTTTCATCAAATGATGAAAGACCTTATATAAAAAATGTGAACATAATATGATAGATGATAACCTCTTTCATATATTTACCAATGCTCCTTTTCCTAGGTTGTAATATTAGGTCCAAACTCTATCTCTCCACATACCTTAGAAGAGGTCATTGACCAAGCCAAGCATCAATATTTTCTCATGCGTCAATTCCAGCCATCCCAACATTATATGGGTACTCACATGTTAATCAAGGATAATTATCATCATTATACAAATGATGGTGTCACCAACTCTTATGATACCATTCATACTATTCAAATTATTTTTCCCAAATATATTTTAGAACAATCTTACCCTCCCAACCACATCACTAATTCTCATTTATCTTCAACTAGTACCATCAATATTCATAAACTTTAATCCTTAGCAAAATTAAAAAATCATATACCAAGGCTTCTTTCACAAGAACTTGATCCCACTCGACCCATGAAATCTTGGTACAATCCTAATAAATTTTGTTGGTTTCACACTAGTTGGGGTCATTCTCATGAAACTTGTCAATAATTTCATAATTTGGCTATGGATTTCCTTCTTGGTCCTAATTTTAACCATGATTCTATTATTTGTAAATGTCAACAAGCCTATGATATTAATTTCAAAGACCATGAAACACAAACTAAATCTCAATATTTGAATTAGTATAGTGCTCATTTGGCCATCTATAAGTACCCTCTTCCAAATCACCAAGATAACTAAGACAAACCCACCCCTTCTACCAATAATGTTGATAGTCTTCTTGAACCAACACCTGAAAACAATGTGGTTAATATGACTAATATGATAAGGGTGGTTACCTTCATTGATCCTCATCCCATCCACACTCCTCAATTACCTCACACATTTCATGTTATCTAAGACTCTTCTCCAACTCATTTAATAGAGTTGGGTTAAGAGGACCTTATATCTTTTGATGAGCCAATTCCAACACCTCCCTTGTATAACACTTCTCATACCATTTCTACCATTCCTCCAACCTCGTTACCCATAATTAATGATACTCAACTTTTATCAACACTTATTCTAATCTATCTCAAACCAAACCTATATCAATTAACTAATCTTCTCAAGATAGTTAACAAACTTGTCCTCCAATTAAACCCTCCACCTCTTATCAACATAAATTCACATGAAATTTGGCTCCTCCTCCTAAGGACCTCATTCAACACTATGCACCTATTTCCAACAATCCCCTTATGGGTTATAATGAGTGGGATCTTATCACGAAGCTTATTAGTTTCCCATCTCAAATCCCATTTCTTGAACTTATGTGAACCTCTCCACATCACCATAATTGTCTTATATAGTTTTTATTTTAAATGAACATCCCTCAGCCTCCCCTAATAGGATGTGAATCCACCTTATCAGGATCAGAAGATAGCATTTTACAATAGTGTGAAGATATGTCCATATATGTTGATTAAACAATGGACACTTCTCTTTCCCTCAAATTCCCCATTGATTTTATGATCCCTAGTGATATTTTGATTTGTGTGGATGATCCTCCTCCTTTTATAAGTGTCCAAATTAGTGATATCTAAGTTAAGTGTGCTTTGATTGATGATTTTTCTATCACCTATGTTTCCTCTCTTGATTTTAAAAACACCCTTGGATATTTTGAATGTAATCTTAAGTCCACATGCAATACATGTCAAGGATATGATTGAATGAAAATGCCTGCCTTAGGTTGTGTGCAGTTCCCCATTACCATCCCACCTATTATCATTCACATGAAGGTGATGATATTCAATTTTCCTCTATCTTATAACATTCTAATTGGTAGGTTATGAACTCATTGCATGAGAGTAGTTTCCTCTTTTGCTTGCCAATGTGTCAAATTTCCTCACAATGGAGCCATCCATAGGATTTAAGGTGATACCAACCCTTGGAATTTAAAATAATTTTAAGACCATGGTGTATTCAATATTCCCACCCTTGAACCTCTACTAAGCATTCCATTTCATGAATCTCAATGGCTTAAATTTATTGTCAATTATGCCCAAGGTTATAATGGTCACCCTAAACTCATCAAGATTATACCCCTTGACCTCATATAATATAATGAAAATTAGCCTAATCAGATCAATATCAAAATTAAAACCTCGTATCTCTCACCTCATATTTTTTTCATAACTTCCCCCCTTATTTAAAACCTCATTCCCATCATACACCTAGTGATGATATACCTGTTGTCTTAACTAAGAATTGACATTCCATTCATCACACCATATTAGATGACTAAGTCATCCCTACCTATGCCATTGATCTTCATACACCTAATTATGATGATGTCTATACCTTAGATAATCCATTCTTAGTAGGTATTATTTAGGCCCAATATGCTAAAATATTCAGTATCATTCCTCTTTGCTTCAGTCTTTAGTATATATTCTAGTATTCCATCCTATATCATTCCTAATTTTATTATTTTTCTCTTGATCATCAGATAGAGATGGTGCACATACCTCTAATTTATAAATAACCTCATAGGAGTATGCTTATGGATAATGCTATGACTAGTCCCTATCACTTTGATAGATACTAAGACCCCTCTAACTGAATATCCTTGATATGATTGCCACTATCCTTCAGCTTTTTATGCATTCCACCCCTCCCTTAGTAGATCCTAGTTTAGATCTTATTCCCACTCCCTCTATAGCTGAGTCTCTTCTTATTTATGATCCTATAGATACATCAATCAATCCTTGCCTAATCTCTCCACTAGCCACACCTTCTCTTGGTGGTGGTTTTCTCCCTTTATCGTTACTTTATCCTTTTCCCACCAAATGCATTGATTAGCCATATTGTGAAATTCATGAATTTATTGGTCATTAGATTAGAGAATATACATTATACCAATCTTCTTCAAATTTTTCTTCCACTCCTCCTATGAGTACACCTACCAAGCCTACTCATAAGTGTATCTGTTGCTTCCATAGAATAAATAATCATTCATCCACACATTATCATAAGTTACAACAATATATCGATACCTTACATCCAACCACTCCTCAACCCACAGACAAAGATATACCTTCCCCAAAAGTGTTACCTAAATATCTTCCCAAATATGGAGAGGTATATTATCTCTATCACTAATGTGGTACACATCACACTGATTGATGTTGCATCCCTTAGCAACATCTCAAGTATCACCTTCTAATAATTCTTGTTCCTACTGACCTTCTTCCCATAGGTCACCCTCGTAAGTAGGATCTTATTTATTCCCCATGGCTCCACCACCTATGGTCCCTTCTCTAATTTATAATTCTCCACCTATGATTCCCTCACCCATGGAGCTTTATGGACCCCTCTCCATCAATGACTCCTTCCCTGGTGGCACATTCCCCACTAGTGACCCCTTCATATCCTACATAATCAATTCTCATGACTTTTCCTAAGCATCCCCTGCATGATATCCCTCATCAACATGATCCTTCAAACATTCCTACATTTTATGTCAAGGTAATTTGACATGAATTATTTTCTCAACTTTTCATGAATATCGATGAGACTTTAGCTGCAGTCCAAGTTTAGCTTCATAGAGATTTATCAGATGTTATGGATAATGTGTGTGGACAAATATATCAGTACTTATGAGAACAAACATGGTGTTCTTATATTTATTTCCTCATTTTTATTAGATGTGTGCTCCAAATTTACATTTATATATTTTACATCATTTGACATTATGTTAAATTCTTATCTATCTTACATAATGATTTTTATTTCACACCACATGTTGCTTATGCTATAATTTTTCTTCTTATATTCTCTTATGGATTATCTTTTCATTATACTTGTTCTTGTTGAGTTCATTTTTTATGGTTATCTTGTTATTTTTCATGATTTTTTGTTATCTTATTCCTATAAACATGAATAATTATCACTATGACTTGGTTATAAAAAAGTTTATCCCTTTGGTCATTCTTCATTTACCATGTGATCAATTAGCAAACAATTTATCTCATTACAATCTCCTTCTACTATTCTGATTTTGATCTCCCCTTCTTCCCCTTTATTCTCTTGCACAAAATAGGAATACACATGGTTGAGACTTGAGATAACATGTTGCTTCATAGTTATGCCTAAGTTCTATTCAGTCATATATTTGGATACCTAGATTCCTTTAGCCATAGTCTAAACCTCATTCTATCTCTCATGATTGGTCATTTCAAGTTCATATGAAAGATGAATCTTAAAATCTATAAAAACATTCAAAATTAAAATCACTTAATAAAAGGCAATGATCTGAAAGAAAACATTCAAAAACTTTAAAAGTCAAATCACACTAAAATATGTGATTCTAAGCACATATCCTTTCTCTAATCGAAGATCAAACTCCACAATTATCCTCATGATAGAGCCAGGACCCATTGGGGTGTGGTAAGCTAGTAGATTAGAAAAGAGAATAAATAAAAAATCATTTAGTGCTACCTACTTTCTCATGTAATTACCCAATCCTCTTAGTATACCGATGACTCTATAATGGGTCTTGAGCAATGAGGAATATGTCATGGGAAGGTAGGTCCATTTTTTATTTTCTTATTAAAAAAAACCAACATGAGTTGATCTTAGTACCACACTTATTTTCCTACACATATTTGTGACTATAGAGAACAAGAATCCTTTGTATATTGATGGTCACTAGTCACTTAGTGTCTTCTCATGTCCTTAGTGTGCCTCAAATCTCTTAAGGTCTTATTACAAGATGCATATGTTATGTTTCTTACATTCCCTTTTTCACTCCCTACGACCCTCATATTTCCCCTTGAGACATATTTTTTTGCTCACTGATCACTCCCCCCTAAGAATTTTATTTCTGACTTGCAGTGTAAGACCATGGATAGGACCTAGCCTTCCACACAAATTACCATATTTTCACATTACCATTCCAAACATCCACTTTTACCATATTTTAACATTGTTTCCACCTCATTGGTGTTCCATTTATGAGTTTCAGTGTAAGACCATAGATAGGACCTATATTTCCTCAAAAATATTCCAATATACAAGTCATAATGAAATTACATGTGTAAAATATGAGATAAGATGTGATTTATTATGAGTTACATGTCATTGACATGCTTCCCATCTTGATTTACTATGTTTTATGCTTAATATATTAATCTTTCACTTTTTTCTTATTTTCCAATTGCATGCAAGAATCCAACCACTTTTCTTAAGTTTTTCAAACATCCCAACTTGAATTAGTGTGATTAATTTAAGACCATTTTACCAATTTTGTTTCTCTTTTTTATTCTCCAATGTGATTTAGTATGATTGATTGAATTAATTGATTTTTTATACCATTAGTCTTTCATGTGCTTTCCATTTTATTACATTATTTTCATACTTCTTAACATGATTTAGTGTGATTTTACTTGTTTTAAATTGGTGTCAATATTTTTCATGGTTTAAAAAAATATCCCTCTTGACTACAATATTTTTGGTTTATTATACTTAGTCATCTTTTGTTAGTACACATTTCTCGTCATGACATAGTGTGTAGTGTAATTATTTTTATTAATTATACATTTCCAAGTCTTTTTGCCTATTTCGATTTAACCATGCTTATGTACTACATAATGCTAGAAAAGAAAACACCACACATATTTTTCCTATAGCATATACAACAAAAAAAATATATGTGATATAAATAAATATATCCATACATCCATAACCATAACAAAAATATAACTCATAAGATCAACATCCAATTGTCAAAACAAAATATCTCTATATATATCATGTGATTTAAATTCAAATAGTACAAAAAAAATTAGTCTAGCTCTATGGTTGGGTCCCATCATGTCTATCTCATGGCCTAGCCATGATACCCGTAGATTCTTTAAAATGTCCCCTTTGAATAGTGCATTTTAAAGAGGATGTTTGAGATCTCAAACCTATTACCTATCCCTATAGGTTGGACACCTAAGCCTATCCCTATCCCAAATGGATAGTGGTAGCCATATGCATGGCTCTTTCCTAAGCCAAGGCCTACCAAGCCTATGCCTCTCCTACTCCCACCCATGTTGGTGGCTACAATTTATTTCTATGTACCTATAACTAACTTGTAGCCTCCACCACTAGTTTAAACCAACATGTCTGAGCTAGGGTAGATGATACCCTAGGATCATTCAATATGGTGGGGCCATATCACACCAACACCCCATCCAAAATATCATGTTACACTCCCATCACTAAGAATCCCCATCTAAGCTCCTCATCCACAAGATCTATAAAATTAAAAAAAATAGATATCAGATCATAAATATATATCTCAAAATCAACCTATCTATAATCATATACAACTAGTATTTTATCTCAAAAATTAAAAATCATAAGCATTTATCACATGTCCTAACATCACCTACCACTGTCTCCTCATCTTCTCATCTATCAAGCATGGTCTTTCCATAAGCTCATGCACAAAATACATTATTCATGGGGAGCTTCCCAATCATATTTAAACCTAAAGTCACCACCCATGCACATCTCAAGCCTCTCCTTAGTGGTGCCTTTATAGACCATCTTTGTACTGGGTTGACTAATGGGCCACCCTGGATCACCACCCTCTATACTCTATCCCACCATTGGTGTCTTTGATGATGGTGTGACCAAGGTGGTCACCACTCCTCCTATTATGGTGTTAGTTGTGGTACTTATGGTACCCTTACATCCACATCCATGCCCTCTCCTCCTCCAAATTTTGGCTATTATGATCGACTAGTCTATGGTCTCACACACCATGATCTGATCTCTAGTTTCTAAACTAGAAATCTTCTTCCTCTCCCCCTCACTTCTCTCACATTTTGTGCCCAAAATATGGGCACCACTATAGGAGCCATAGGGTGAGGGAGTCTAAATTATCCTAGCAAGTGTGCCATTAGATGCGACTCTACCCACCAGGTATAATGGCCTATGATCCACACTCATGATAGATCAGGTGCCATAGTTTCCCAACTCATCCAAATAATTGAAATATATGCATAAGGTTGCCATATGATCTCTCCTTATGTTATTTTATATAAGACTAACATCTATGGCATGACCTATACCACCTATTCCTATCTCCACCTCACTACTCAAGGCAACCAATAATCAACCACATGTGGAAACCCAACTAGATGATACATTGAGAACCTCTCATATATCAAGGTACTCAGTAGTACCCCTAGTCCCATGATATTCTACCCTTTTGATAACATCCCATATATATCATGCATGAGCTAAAACTAGATGATAGAACCCAAGTTGAAGAGTGCCCCTTAATCCAATATAGATTGACATAAGGCTATCACATATAGAGTTACCTTTCCATACAAATTATGACACAACACTCATGCTATCATAAGTCATATCATAGCCTTTAAAATATCTATAATCTGAGCATATAAACATCAAACAAACTCACCATCAGTCTGGTAAATCCTATCTTAGCATGTCACCCATTGAGATAGTGTTTATCTCTCCTTTTAGTCATCTGGTGTCCTTATGATCACCAGCATCCCCTATCGATAGTTTAAGCAATACATGGACATCATCTAAGGTGATACCAAACTCTATGGTATCCCCATCCACCACCCATCTAAATGTGTTAGTCAAATTCTCATAATATCTCAGGAATATAACCATGAGATCAATATTTAGTGGGATCCATCACATCTACATGATGCCTCCCCAACCCAACACAGCCAATCTATCTCTATCTACATATGTCAAGCACTCTATTAAATTAGGTAGCCATGAAGTATCAACAAATCTCAAAAATGTTTGGTGTCTCTACAAAATATAAAACAACAAAGGGTATGTTATATCTCCATGTCACTCATAATCAAAATACAGTCTTTCCAACTTCACAAAAATAAACTATTTTGCCTTAATTAATTCATTTTTTTACCAAATTAACCTATTTGAAAACTATGTTGGCCCTTCTAGTACTAATGCATCCACCCTATGGCTTAATACTACTAAATTGACCCCTTCTTTCATTGTAGTACTATATCAACCACTTAGGAAACAAATTAAGTCAACCATATAGTACTAAGACAACCACATTTGACTTAACAAACTAAGTCATCCATGAACTACTAAGTTAGCCCACTCAGTTTCTTGCCTTCTAAAAAATAAGCCAACATGGTTGACCTTGTTATTTCACTATGATGAATTTTTGACCAATTGTCATAAATGCATTAGTTATTTATTGCTCCTTCCTAACTAGTACCCTGTTTAACCCTTAATGTCCCTAAAAGGTTCCTAGGGTTCATTCTAGTATCTATATTTTTCCTAATTTCTATCAAACATTCAATTTTAAATAAAAATACTTAAATTTTTTAAATTCTTAGTTAATTACCCATGTTTCACTCACTGTAACCATTATGCATCCTTACCACCTTAGTTGTCATCTCCTCACCATACTAGCTCTCTAGGATCTCACTAGGTCTCTTAGAGCTCGATTTTTCTTTGAATAGAAAATAATATAAAATGAATTCTTTGTCACCTTATTTATATTTACTATCCAAAATTATTCACCCTTCATATATTTAAAGTCAAATTCCATGTTTTGATCATATCTTTATTTATAATAACTCTTTTTCCAAAATGTAAAAAGTTATGGAATCTTGATGTCATAAAGAATATAACTATTATATGCTTATGTTTTTAAAAAATTGTTCTTTTTGATAATATCTACAAGTTCACCTAATGTTATTCATATTGGATGCCTTCACATCTCTCACATCTCCTTCTTTATCTACAACACTAAGGTAAGTAAAGTTATGTATTTTTCAATTCTATCCTTTCATTTATCTTATTTCCTCCTTACTGCACTTTACTCAACATCAATGTAATGTGTTGTCATGTTCTTTTCCTAAAGTACCATCCCCTATTGCATCTATGTGACATGTGATGGGCTTTGAGTGGGGCATATGTATATACATAATATTTTAATTTTTTTAATAATTACTAATGCTCTCTATCTTATAGGAACCCATCGAGTCTCAATCTCTCTGAGTGAATGCCTTAAGAGGTGCACCATGAAAGGGGTGGATAGACCATTGGTGCTTTATAGGATTTTTATCTCTTATTACCACTTATTACCAATCCAACCATTTCCTAAAACTATTCCACTAAGCTTTCCCTCCTACTTTACACACTCCTCTAGTATTTTACCACCATCATTATCCCTTTCTCTAACCTAAACCCTTTTTTAAAAATTTACATGACTATGTCAACTACATCGACCTTGTATCCTTATTGATAAAACTTATTAGAGACTAGGTTAGCTCTTGGACAACCTAGTCCATGACCTAGTGAGTTTTTATCAATTATGATACTAGGTCAACCTTGTTGGCCAAAACTTTTGGAAGGGTTTATGGTTAGATTTGCCTATATAAACACAATTATTTTTCCATTTCTAAGAGTAGAGAATAAAAATAAATATATATTATGCATCTGCTTATCCACCATTTTACTTAAATATCAAGCTTAGGGTTTCATACTTTCTTTGGAGATACGAATCTTGTCTTGTGGAGAAGTCTTTTAGATGCATGTATAGGTTGTGTATCCTAAAGCTTATTTATCCTTGTCATCCTTACATACCACAACAACCTCTTATGAATCACCTGGTCTAAGGGAGAGATTGAGGCTCGGCGGGTTTGTCTTCAAAGGTAACTATTCCTAACTTTTTTCCTCCTTTGTCAGAGTAGATATATATGCATTTGTACTTCTCTTCCATGCATTAGAAATCTATATACATTAATGTGAGTATATGTATTCTATTCATGTTTACTTTTAGTGTTTATTACCTAAACTTTGTGCAACTAGATTTAGTGAGCACTATATTATATTTTTACTTGTTATTAGTATAGTGAATATGAAAACATAGGACCTAGTTAGGGTAAAAAAATAGTTTTACTTGACTGGAGGCTTTAGAAGCCTCCCTAGTGATATTATTGTGGTAAGAGTTATCTTAATTAGGTCTAGTGGATCCATATCGGTCATGACCCTAATTATCTAATGTATGCCCAATCGTAAGTGTAAGTAAGATCTATCTTCTTTGAGCTAGGATTGATTTATAGACATGATGCATTTCCCATTGTATATAATTCACACTATAATATTTCATATATTCTCTATAGATTTGATATTCAATAATTTACTTCACAATCTTCCCTATTCTTCTCACTTTCTCTTCTGTAAAATTTTTAATTCTTTTATCGAGCCAACTCTCTATATCTCTTTGCCCTACCAACCATATCAACATGTTTCAAAAAAAAATCCATGCCCACCACACCATTATTATCAGAGTTTCTTAGAAAATCCTTTAGAACATGTTATTACAAGGATGTCTTGCACATGTAATAACAAAATTAAACATTTGATGGCCAACATCTCTTCATATTTTAGCCTTTTGTTAAGCCCAAAAGGAGTGAATATTTAGATTTTGAAGTCCATTAATATGATTACAAAGGTCAAAAACATATACAAACATTATACAAAGGAAAAAATAGTGCAAGTTAAAAATGTGTCCATAATATATAATTAAAAATTTTGATAGCTCTATTTTACACTCAATAGAAAAACAAGAAAGCAAACAAACAAACACACATAAACCTGAAAATAGAAATCATCCTATCATTAATCAAGTCAAAGTCTAGGTGTGAAGGCTTGATTATACTTATAGTTATATAGTGCCCTAACCAAGGATACATGTAAGGGAGTGAATTGATAGAGGACACATCTAAAAAAATATAAAATGATTGGATCAAGGATTTTGACCAGATTTAGGACAAGACAAAAGTTTTTCAATTTTGTAGCTTTATATCTCTTTTCAGTATTTATTTATTTTCTATTTTTTATGTATTTTTTGGATTATTTGATGTTGTTAGACTTTTTGGATTATATGATATTTATGAAAATTTTGGATTATCTAACTTTTTTGGATTATTTGATGTTTTTTATTTTTTTAGATTATTTGATGTTTTTGTAATTTTTTTGATAATCTGAGATTTTTTAGATTTTTTAGAATAAAGGGACCAATAGCAAATGCAAAACATGTTATCACACTAGGATGGGAGAGCATACATGATGAAATGGATTTAGGATAATGTTTGATGATGTTGGATAAGGATGGGGATGATTAGGGATGATGAGGAATATATTTTAAATATCTTAGCACCATGTCATGCATGAAGTAAGTACCTAATCTTCATAATATTATTTACAGGATTATGCCAAGTTTTTTTTAGAACGAGTCTCAATACTCCTTCCACTTCCTTATCAAGGTCAAAATGGGAAGAAAGGATGGGAATAATAAGATAGATATGAGGAAAATGCATGATTTTTATGATGGATAACAATGGTAGACTATGATTTGGAAGGGATGTGTAGGATGAATGATTTAGACAGAAATGGGCTTGCCCCCATGTGTCGAGGTACTTTTGGATAATGGATTACTTATGAATGATGTTGGAAACCAATTTTCATCTATCCAAGATGTCATAAGTATGATTTTCACTATTGGATGGATTATTTATCTTTCTCTTTTGGTTTTTGAATTTATTACCATAGTACAAAATCCTATAGGTGTGTACTCCAATGATGTCATTGTGAACTTTATTGATTTCCCAATTGGCTTCTTCTAAATTGATCAAGATGTCACCATATCCCATACAATATATGGTGTTACCAAGGATGTTGAATTTGAAGGCATATTAGATGGAGGATGATTGTTTATTATATGAAGGATTTGAGGGATGAAATGGTTATGATGTGAAGGGAGTTTGGGGCCAATAATCTCATGTTTCATAGGATTGAGAGTATTGACTAGTTGGATGTTTAGTAAATTTTATGTTGTATTAATGGTGTTGGCAACATGGGATTTTTAATTATCATAAACTATGTTGATGTAATAGGGAGAGTGATTTTTTCATCTCTTGGTGTCTTAAAAAGGTTTTCACCAAGGGATTCACCTTCTTTATTTTCTTGACTTTAATTTTGATTTGGGTCTGATAGGGCCTAAAAGAAGTTATCACTAAAGGATCTTGATTTTTGAATTTTATTTTGATTTAAATTATCCCATTGTGCTTCAAGGAGGTCTTCACTAAGGGATGCTAATTTTAGAATTTGATTTGTTGGATTGTTAGATTTATCTTGATTGAGGAATTATTTATGTTGCCCAAGATGTTCTAATGCAAATTCATGCTCTTATAGATGGATGCCATGTGATTAAGTAATTCTTTATGTTTCCCAAGAGATTGAATTTCAATATGGTGTAAAGGATGGGTGGCATCAATAAGAGTATGGATGGTAGCATAGTCCTTATAGTTGCTATGAATGAATCTTATTTCAATATTGGATGAGGCTTCCTATGAAACCATGAAAGTGTCGTAAACATATTTATGTAGTTTGTATCTAATTTCATGAGATATTTTGTGTGCACATACATGGATGGGTTCAATGATGCCTTACTCTTGGAGGCCAAGGCCTTTCCCACTGTATTTTATGCTTTCAAGTAATATACTTGATATAGGATTATTTTTTATTTGAACACAAGTCACCAGGCTATCTTCATGTAACCATGTTAGATTACTATTGATGACCTCCTCATTTATGAGGAGGCCGAGTTTTAAATACTATGTCTTACTAAATTGATAGAATGTTGATATTAATGTTGGTTTTAATTCTAATGATGATGTTGATGTTGATGTTC
This sequence comes from Torreya grandis, assembly GCA_037957365.1. Taxonomy (NCBI): domain Eukaryota; kingdom Viridiplantae; phylum Streptophyta; class Pinopsida; order Cupressales; family Taxaceae; genus Torreya; species Torreya grandis. The sequence goes on along the minus strand of JARHVA010002846.1, from coordinate 1,027,416 downwards.
TATTTAGGATGGGCCTATCCATATGAAATGAATTTGTATGTTTATTTTTTACAAGTAAAATTATCACTTGAGGCATGTAGTGTTAGGTGATATAAGGTTTGATATTTTTTGGGAGATGGGGTATTAGTCCAAGGATTATGTCATCAAAGATGTGTTCATTAAATATTGGTGGTTCATCAAAGACAAGTGAGTGGTCAAATAGAGGTTGGTTAAAGACAAGTTGACCAAGGATGGGTGATTTGTGAATTTATGGTTCATCTAATATCAACTCATCAAAGATGGATCCTTCATCAAATATGGGTGGGTCAAAAATTATTTGGGATTGGTCAAATATGGGTGATTCAATAAAAATGGATTCATCAAAGATGGATTGGTCTATAATTATTATACTAACCTTTACTTGGAAGTGAAGGAGTTTGATTGTGATTTGGAAGGGGATCTTAGAATATCACTAATGGATGATTCTTAGACATAGATGTACTTGGTTTTTAAATAGACTAAGATCCTTGAAGGTGTAATGATAAGATATGGTTGGTTTGTTATAGCATAGGAGCCCAAAGGTTATTAAATTTATGATGGTTATATTGTGAAGTGTTGGGTTTTTATGGGTGGATGAAGGATCGAGAAGGGATGCTAGTGAGATACCTATTGGTTAAGATGTTGGAGTTGGTCAATCAAATTTTGAGATTGGGATAATGATGCTAGAACTCAATTGGGATTATGGGGGATATCAATATTAGGATCATTGATAGTAGGTAAAGTATCTATATATCTTATGTGCGATGATGTTGGGTCCATATTGGATTTGGATTAATTTTTCATTGGATATGATTTAGATCAAGCTTAGATTGGATTTAACTTAGATTGATTTTGATTTGGATTAACTTGGATTTATTGATTAGGCTCAATTTATATTTAGGTTTGATTAGGATTTGGTTTTAGTTTTGACATTGGATTTCATGTTTTGATGTTTTATATTTGGTTGTGTTTGATTTTGATATTTGATTTGATGTAAATGTGAGAAATTATGGATGTGAATTTGTTGGTCCTAGTTAAAAGGTTACATGAGATTGAATAGAAAGATGAGCATAATTATTTGATTTTGGATGTTTGATTTATTAAACTCAAATTTGGGATTAATATTATTTGGATGAGTTGGCTTTGGATTGTTTTACTTTGAACGTGATTTGATTCTGAATGATTGGCTTAATTATTTGACTTTGATTGGTTGATTTTGAAGTTTGATGTATGAATTTTGATTGGATTTGACTTTGGAAGTTTGATTTGTTGATTTTAGATTATTTTTTTAAATTTTAACTTTTTATAATTTGACTTGGTCAAAGGTAGATGTTTAAATTTTGAGTTTGATTTTAAAGGGTTGACTTTTGACTACTAATTAGTTTTGATTTGTGATTTTTTTGACATGGGAAAGTTGATTTGATTTGACTTGATGTTTGAATTTTGAAGATTGAATTTATTTTAGTTGATGTTTGAATTTTAAAGCTTGACATGATTTGAATTGAAGTTTGAAATTGAATTTAATAGTTGGCATTTTAATTTTGATAGGTTTGACTTTGTTTGAAGTGTTTAAGATTTACAATAAATATAGGTCTTTAAAAAAATCAAATAAAAGAATGAAATTTTAAAGCCCTATGATTAGTATAAAAGGTGTGGAAATAAATTTTAACACACATATATAGCTCATAAGAATCAGGAACAATTTATTCTCTTAACCCTCACTTTAAACAATATATCATGGGTATCTTGGGGAATGTTGTGTTCCTTGCACTAGAGAATGTTTGTGTCTGATAGGCCTTAAGCTATGCATAAAAAATGATTTATATGTGTGTATCTTATATACCTTTTGGTATGATAGGAACCATGTCCATGGAAGAGGTTGATTAATAGGCTTTGTAAGAGGGTCTAGTTCATTTACATCCACTCCATCAGTAGGATTTTAGTGGAAATCCATGGCTTGTACCTTAATGAGTGTTGTATATGGTTTGTACTTCAATGAGTGTTGTCTATGGCTTGTGTATTGGATTATGAAATCTACTCACTCCATGATGTGTTTAAAACATTTAACTACATGTCCAGTAATGATAGCTCCTCCCTCAATTTTTATACCATGTCAAACATGGGGGTGGTCTTAATGTTGAGGGATGCAATCCTAGTCACTAAACCCTAAATAATTACACTTGGTGAACAATGTCTAAGTCTGAAATCCAAAAAAAAAGATGCATCTTATTTATGATTCCCAAGAACACCCAAAGGTGTGAGGGAAGAGAATACATATCATTTTTCTAGGATAAAAGTAATCAATCATATACTATTTTTTATTTATAGGAATAACCTTATGACACAAGGGAAGACCATGAATGGTTTTAGATTGCATAAACACACACACAAAATCAAACAAAATCAACAAATTAAACAAAAAATTTATACCCAAATCGAAATATGTGTTCAATTATTAAGTCCAAAAATAAGTGTGAGAGTTTTTTTGGTTGATTTAAGACTTTGAAGAGTGAAAACATTAAAAATGTAGATAGATATTTTGTTTTGTATAACTTTGACAAGAATAAAATATTATACAAACTTTTTAGATAAAAATTTGTCAATGATTCTACTAAAATCAATAAAATTTCACTAAACTCAGGGTGATTCTACCACTCTAAAAAAAACACTATTAGAAAATATAAATTGATTTCAATAAAATTAGGTTGGTTATGCCAATATGCCAAAAACATAATTAAAAATAATAATAATGATTTTGCTAAAATAAGAGTGACTTCACCAAACTTTTGATAATGTTTGTAATTTGTAAACATAGACTATCAAAAAATATATGTGATTTCACCAAAAATAGATTGATGGTGTAAAAATCAAGATGATTCACCACCCTAAAAACATATAATGTCAAAAAAATAAAGGCAAATTTCCCGAAATGTAAGTAATTTCATTGAAATATGAGCAATTTAATTGAAATATAAGTAATTTCATCGAATTTAGGATGATTATAATAATATAAAAACATAGAATACCTTAAAAATAGAGAGAATTTCTCTAATTTTAAGGTAATTTATGATCCTTACAAACACATAAAGAAACATTTTCATTGAAAGACTACTTTTCTACCAATTTTATTTCCATTCTGATAAATATTTAAAACATAGTTGTAGATCAAACATAATTATGCTAATTAACAAGTATATTTTTATAATTTCATTCATGATTCTACTCATTCATAGGGTGATCTTGCTAGGTATCTAGGAATGAAGATTTAAATGATTCTAGGGATATTTTGGCTAGAATGGTATGGAATTATTAGATAATTAGGCTTGGAATAATTCAAAGAGGATTTTGGGGTGTGAATGGTCCCACTAAGATTTCCATGTGTAACATCATGAAATAAAGTTTAATATCAGTTAGTATAAATCAAAACATAATCAAAATATCTGACTAATCTAATCATGTGTCCTTAAATTGAGAAAGACAAAATAAATACAATAAAAATTGGAAACTAACACTAATTATACCTTTGTTATCCTCTTTATGAATTAGGATGAGCTTGGATGTGTTGTAATTATAAATTTGGACCGAGACACATAAATAATTTGGAAACACCTCCCCTTGTAAAATGGACACCTTGATTGGATGAGTGATGATGTGAGTTGAAGCTTTGATTCTCAAATCAATAAAACTTAGTTTCACAAATAATATTCTTATAATGAGGAGCAGGATCCTAAATTTATATATTTGGCTGACTGATGAGAGCCATTAATCTTGGTTTGAGATAAATGGTGGAGGATTGATCTTATTCCTCGTAAATGCGGAGGATTGAGTGTGTAATAAGAAGGTTGGATTGTGTAATAGGATGCATGATGAAGGCTTGGAGTGTGTAAGATCATGTGCTAGCTCTTAATTTATCACTTGTGTTATTTCTTGAACAACATGACCCATTTTCAATCAAAAGGGATCCCTCTTTTACTTTGAAGTTTGGCCTTATACTTTCCAAGAGTTCATTATGGTTGATGGTTTGAATTGACTTTATTGGAAATGTACTAAATGGAATATCTCAATGTTTTGAGCTTTAATCTAGGCCCATCATCAAGAAGAGAAGAATATTGATTAAAGAGACAAAAGGAAATAATATAAATAAAACAAACCAAGAGTATAGTAGAAGTCAATGAATGATTAAGAGTAATTTTGATCACTCTTCATAAGGTAGATAAAAGGTTTCCAAGTGTTGATAAGCCTCCAACCTTTATCTCTATTTAAATTATTGGGATTATTTTCAATTCTGGTAGCTTCATGAATTATTCTTATTAGATAATAGTCTTCTTTAGCTATAACTTTAATATTGTCCATGCATATGTGATGTCCAGTATTATGGGAGTGTTCATCTAAGGCAGATTTCTAGAATTGGTTATGAAAAAGGTCATCACAATGTTATTTTAATTAAACTTGAATAAAATGCCCTAATTCACCAATATAAACCTTCTCACAACTACATAAAATTGAATAAATCCCTTTGTGACATATTAGATTAGATCGATCCTTAGTTTTATCTAGAATATTCCTGATCAAATTTTGGGTAGAGAATGATACCCTAATGTTTATTCTTTTGAGGATCTTAGCCATATTATTAGTGGTACCTTTGATATACAGAAGAGTAACCTTACCAATACTTTCATCTTCTTCACATCTAATGTGAGGGCCCACACACAATTTATGGATCCCCTTTATAACTTTACATTTATAATAGCCATTATTTATAAATATTGTGGAAAGGTGTTCAAGATCTTGATCATGATAGTTTGAATCTAAAATTATCATAACACATGTCATTAAGGTATTAATGATGCCAAGTTTTTGGGTTAGATTGTGATGAGAGTCAACATATAAGTATTTATTAGTATGGTTTTTTTACAATAGACATGGTGGAATAAAGAACCATCATTATTCTTCATGATCAAAATGTCTAAGTAATATGGTAATTTTACTCAACCTCCATGATGAATTTGATTTGGTTTGACCTACCATTTAGAAACTCAATAAATTTTTCCAAGCTTTCTTTTCTATGCAACCAATTTGCATTAGTATCATCAACAAAATATTTCACCATTTAGGTTTTATGGGAGCAGATCTAAGAGATAAATTTTAAAATATTCCATGTAAATGTTTGGTATTATAGGTGAGAGTGGGGACCCCATAACCAAAACTTCAATCTACTCATAAATGATACCTCTAAATCTGAAATAAGTGGATTTTAAGCAAATTTTGACCAAATTTGTGCTTTCCTCATCAAAGATATTTCTAATGATATACATATCCTCATTCATTAAGATTTTTACAAAAAATGGAAACCACATCAAAAATAACTTATGTGTCCTAAACATCCACTTTAAGATTTCTGAATTCACTAACAAGGTGGGTGGGGTCTTTGATAAATGACTCCATCCCACCAATGTGTGTCCTAAGCTTATTTAAGGTAAATTTAGCCAAGTTGTAAGAAGGAGAGCCTAAATTATTAATGCTGGAACAAATAAGAATTCCTTCCTTGTGGATTATAGGTAGACCGTAGATGCATGGAACTAAACTAGTTTTAGGAATAAGCCATTTTTTTTTAAATGTCATTTAAAGAAGAGCTCTTAATAACATGTTCTACTTCTTTCAATACCTTACTACTAGGATTTCTTTCCATTTTTTTGTAACTACCAGATAACATTAAATGATCCAACATTTTTTTATTATAATCGAAAGTTTCCATAGCCACTATGGCATTGCCTTTATCTAACTTGATAATGGTAATATTTTTATTCATTCTAAGGTTTTTTAGGGTAATAGATTCATCTTTAAAAATGTTTCCCTTGGGAGGTCTAACTTTTATTAATGATATAGTGCATTCTTGTCTTACCTCCTCTACAATGTCATTCAGAAGTTGTTTGACCAAGTACTTCACTTTGTAGATTAGATCCTCTAGCAAAATTATTTTATGAGTTGCAACAAAATTTAATCCATATTCCAAATTTTTCATAGAATCTACATCTATGTTCTGATTAGATAAGTTAACAACACTAGTTATTTTCTTTACCACCAAAGTAGAATTTTGGACTTTATATAAAGTGTTGAATTTAATATAATTTTTTTACTTACAACCATCAAGAGTTCTATGCATGAATTTCATTGAAGAAATTTCCAATTGACTCCATAAATAACCTCGAATAATGATAGCAAGTTTCAAGTGTAGAAACTAATTTTTTCTGATAAATCATGTAATGTCCTCATGAATTTTATCTCAGTTCAAATAATGGAATGTTTTCTAACCTTAGTGCTTGGGAGCTACATGATTTAATCTATGTTTAACCACTAAAAAATTAGGAATAATATCATAATCCCTAAAACTCTTTATAAATTTGAGATTGGCTACTTATCTGCCTTTATATCATAAATTTCTCAAACAGCTTGATATCACATATTGTGTCCGTTCCATGGACGGAAACAATTAAATAAGTCAACAAATATGTAGTAAAATATTTAAGGAGTAATGGATAACTGTGTTATAAAATAGAACATCTAAATGTTTTGAGCCTCAAGATGGGCCCATCATCAGGAGGATAATAATATTGATTAAATAGATAAAATATAATAATATAAATAAAAGAAAAAACTAGAGGATATCAATCACAAAAGTTTGATAAGGCAATGAGGGATTTCAAAACACTTAGGCATTTATTTAACTTTCTTGGGAGCCATGTGTCAACATTTTGTACCCCTAGGCCTATTCAAAAAGATTTCATGCCTTAATCTTTTCTTTGAACTTTCTTGGATCCATGTGTTGAAATTTCATAGCCCTAAGCCTATTCAAAATTCCTTTGGAACTTAGCCTTTACTCAAATTTGCCTAGGGAAAATGATGTCATCAAAGTGACAAAGTAAGTGGGTTATCAAGATGATACCACATGGTGAAATCCCAGTGACCTAGAGCATTGATATAGTCTATGTAGCTAAAAAAAATTGTTAGAACATTGGGTTAGCATGATGATGCCACAACCCTAAAAACCCAGTGTCTTAGAGCCAGCAACCAATTTTAAAATAGTAATGTGGTATAATCTCAAAGCTAATGATCTTGTAAGCACGACCATTTGTGATAACAAATTCAAAAGCCCAGAAGGCCAAGAAAGTGACACATGGAAGTGAGGGAGAGAGAGATTAAGATATTGGTTGAATGAAAAAAGGCCACATGGTTGGGAAGAGGACAATTATGAAAAATTATAGTTAAATCCCATGAGTATCGATAAGTTTCCCAATGTCAATTGGGGTCATTGGAAATAGAACCAACCATGCCATAAGGGAAAATCAAAATGAAACCAAGAGCAATACAAATGACAAGAAACCCATCGAGAAGAAGGGTAAGCTAGATGAATAGTTAACAAGGCACAAATATGAAATTGATGACCTACCTAAACATTAAAACTATCAAAGACTGAGAATGAACCACACATCCAATTTGATTTGTAGAATCAAATATTGTCCCAATTAAATTATGAATAAGTCATGAATCATTGGCATGACCTACACATAAGGACCAATCATGAAGCATAAGAACAAAAAAATATGCCTTTAAGAGGCATGGATCTAACTATACAAGACATGGAAAATAGATGATCTCAATGCAATCCTAGTGTAATTCCTCATGGGTATTTATTATTGATTTAATCTAGCACATTTCCATCTATCCTCATGATTCAATTTAAAGGGGCTCATTCCCAATGAGCCTCAAGTGGGTCAGCCACATAGAATATTCCTACAACTACCTCATGGGATGAATTTGAATTTGAATCTACATTTGATTTTACATTTAAAATCCACAGGCCTACATGTTTATTTAATAATAACTCTTGTACCATGATAAGGGTTGGATATTTATGGATTGTTAAAGGACACATATAAAACTAGACTCCTTTTTCTACTTTTCTAGGATAATCTCTTCCCTTCTCTTGTTTTAGCTTGCTATTTACATAATTGTTTTATGATTCTAATAATTTTGTGAATTTTAGTACATTGTTAATCAAATTAAAATTTTGATAACTGGATTAATATTGAGTTTGTGTGGACATTCTTTGTGCTTTTTTATGGTAGTAATGCTCTTATTTATTACAATTACTCACTCTCCCAGACTCTTTCACCATATTCAATCAAATGTTTACTAAGTATTTCTCAACTAAATATTATATTAAATGGGAATTCATTTATTTAGATAACCTTAGTTTCACTTGTTTCTATATCAAGCATTTTTATCTTTAAATCTAATATTTTACTATTTATTTATCATGAGTCTTAAATTAGGATTATAGAAATCTGAATCTAATTACTATTCATGATTACTTTTATACAAATTATTTTATAAGTTTATAATTTTTGTTGCATTATTGCATTCTTGGGCATTATAAACCAATGAGAGGATTCATCTACTAATGGGAATCATACCCTAGAGGCATGGCCTTTTTTGAATATCTTATTTATAATTAAATTTTTGGATGGAATATTTTACATCATTAAATTAAATGAATACCATCAATACAAGGACTTGGTATCTAAGACCTTAGGGATACTTGCTCACATAACTTTGTTTTTAGGAAAGGGAGGAATTAAAAAAACATGCCTACTTGTTGGTTACATGTCAAAACCTGCATCAACATGTTTTAGCACTAGGAGGGCCTGATTTGACCATGAATTGAATTCATTAGTTGAAAGATCCTACTAAGGCATTTCAAAAACCATCTATCCCACTGAGACAAACCTTCTCTTAAGCTAGAGAATATAAAGATCACCACTTAAACAAAGTATTTTAGGGATAATTTAGAAATATTAGAACCCCTTGACCATAGAGTACCAAAACCAAGAGCTAACAAAAGGATTAAAAATGTTAAACCCATCCAATCAATTGGTAGTTTAACCATAACTACATCTACCCCTTTTGTTAACCTATTTTTAATCCCCTAGTCTTTACCAATGGCTAACATGGCCTAGCTTGGATAAGGGGACTACTATCCTATGAATGTCTTAGGTGTGGCTCACGATTTACCCAATAATTCAAAAAAATTATGTCCCAAGTTCATAGTAGGAGGGTTATAATAAATAGAGGAAAACATCTTGGATTTTAAGGATGCCTTAATCATAACCTAGGTTTAGCATGAAGATGTTGTCTATAGATTATTTCACTATTGCTTAGGGGAAGCAACATATGATTGTTACCTTAAGTTACCCACTAGGTCTATTACTACATGGGCTGAGCTAGAAATGGTATTTAAAAACCACTTCAAAATCCCCATTGACTTTGCAATCCCATATCATTAATTTTTAGTTTCCAAAAGGGAATAAAATGAACCCATGAGTATGTTCAATGTTTGGTTTCATAAGCTGTATCAAAGTATAAAAGGATCCTTATATTAAGGTCAAAGATATTGCCATATAGACCTACCTTATGGCTCTAGATTTAATGATGTATATGTTTATCAAAATAAACCAAACCACACTAACATCATTATCCTTGGCCTATAATTAAGTTGTCAACATTTAGCAATAGATGGTGCCATAAGGTTATGGACTAGGTCCTTTGCCTTCAATGTGTCAGTTGAGTGTGTACAACCAAATACCAATTATTAATCAAGCCCTAAAAATACTTCTCTAATGAATCCTATTCTAGGATCCTTATATGAAAGTCCTAATCTGATTTATAACCCAAATCTAATGAATTATCAACCCAATGATCTAGCTTATGTGCCTCCCAACCATGTAGTCCCTTAGGTAAACAATCAATAATTGGTCCTAATGGCCTATAATAATGTTTATACTACTCCATGTATTAGTGGATACATTATGTTTAGAAGTGATAAATAATCCATCACATCCCACTTAAATCCATAAATCCTTGTTAGTTATACTAACACTCAAGTACCCATGATTAACTCACAACCATAACTGACTAGCCAATCTAGTACTACCACAGATTCTGAGGTAAGTAATTTGAAACATTTATTTCATAAACTCTCTAAAAATATGATCAAATAGCATAGGAAAGGACCCAATAATTCTAACTCAATAGTAACCAATATCATGTAGTAATTTTAATTTCTAAAGAATTAATAGGCAATTAAATCCTAGGCCTAGTAATAAGAATGTGCCCAGTCTTCTTGATAGTGGCAATAAAAAAAAAGCACTTCCCATTCTATGAATTTTAATGACCTAACCTTAAACACTTGATAGAGATTAAAAAATACCATAGACCATGAAAAAACCATCTACGCATAATTCTTGGCTACTTCAAACATCTTCTAGAAGGAAATGGATAATATGGATATTATGCCTACTCCCAAAGATAAACAAAACCTTGAAGGATGGAACCCAAACATGGCCTTTGTGTTAGACACTTAAAAATTTCCCTTTGAAGATGAAAATGAGTACAAATACAATCTAAAAAAAGTCCATGATTTAAGATAGTTCCATAGAGGGAACACTTATCAACTCAATAATAAGTCAACCAATCCATTGACCACCTCTATTTCACCAAATAACACTTAGGTTCTACCTGATCTAAATTTAGGTAATAATCCCCCTCCATCTAAAGGACTTGTTACCTCTTATCCAACCATAAATCATACTACAACAAACAATAAGTAACTAGAGAAGCCCAAACTTAGTTATGATATCATAGAATATCTTAAGACTAAGTCCAATATAATTATTTTTGAGTTACTTCAAATTTCTAATCAGAGGGGATTAATTTTAAAAGAGTCATCTAGTAATAAATGGAAAGAAGCTGCTTATGTTTCTTAGGTAAATATTTCTCTTTATAAGGATAAGGATGAAACTCCCCTTTTGCTCTTAGTATTCAGGATATTTGGTAAAAACTTACATAACTATTTTGTTGATTCAGATGCTTATAGGAATGTCATGCCTTCTACCATATTCCACAATATGGGATTAACACCTACAAGATCAAACAAGAAAGTTGTCCAACTAGACAAAACATAGGTAATGGTAGTTAGGGAGTTAAACAATATTTGAATGTAATAGGATTTTGATCCTAGGATCTAACAATTCATGGATACACAAGTGGTGGATATCCCAGATGCTTATGGCATGTTGTTGAGTCAGGACTGGTCAAGGATTTTAAATGGCTATATAGCAACTGATTCCTACCACATGTGGATACCTTGGTATGGTTTGACTAACCAGATTAGAATATAACAAGAACCTAATGTGGTCCATATGATCACTGAGTGTAATAGAAAAAATGATATCCTCTATGAAGAATCTAAATTCAAAGTATATGTGAAGAATAAAGAAGGGAGGCATAATTTTCTCTATATTAACATGTTCAATGTGTAATAGACCTTAGAGGTGGAAGGATTGGATATGCTAAATGACTAATACTTTTTGAAGTACCTGGGTTAGTATCCTTCTCATATACTGATCTTGCATGTGATAAACTAGTGCATGGTAAATACAATAAGAAGGAATCACATATATGTTCTTCATTTTCAAATCAAAACCATGGTGCAACTAGGGGAGATGGTATTCAATTGACTACTCACCAAGAGGTAAACATTAAGTCAAACCTACCCTTCCCTAATGAATGAACACCAACAACATTATCAGACTTGTGGACATTGAAATTTGATGGTTCAAAGTCTAATAATGGGTGTGGTGCCAGGGTGGAATTGAGCAATTGAAGGTGAAAGTCCTATCTAGTTGCATACTATTTGTAGTTCAATTGCAACAATAATGTGGTTAAGTATGAAGCATTGGTCCATGGTCTTTGTTCACCCTTCACAATAAATTAAATAATATCATAGTATTAGGTGACTTATTATTGGTATTTAGATAGGTCATAAGCCAATATTATTGCAATGACAAATGTTTATCTAGATATCAAAGTTGAGTTTGGAACCTAATTGAAGATTTTGATGACTTTGGCATTCAAACATTACCTAGACAATAAAATTATGTAGTAGATGCATTAGATACTATTGTGAGTACCTTGGAGACCTTCCCATTAAAGAATGAGAATATTCTCAGTAGAAGTAGTCTTCACACCTTTAATCCCTAATAACATCAATAATTTCTAAATCTTTAATGTTGACCAATACATATTGGATTTCATCACCAATTCTAAAGTGTTTATAGATCAAATATTTGATGAGGATGGTCGAGAAGACTTTAAATTTTAAAAGGATGACATGATGAACCTAAAAACCAATAACATAACTAAAGGGATGATCTCACTTGAAAGTTTATTCTACATGAACTATCATGAAAATGAAAATAAGTCCACCCCAATCAAAGGTATGTTGCATGATCAGTGTAACCTAGGTAGTGTAAATGAAATGAAAAATGTGATGTTAGGTACCACTTTCACCATAGAAGATAATTGAGATTCCATTCAAAATATCAAGGAATTAAAGGATGTGATAGCATGGAGTTATGAAGATCTCAAGGCCTTCAACACTTTCATTTTGATGTATAGTATCCCCCTTAAGTCTACAATCAATCCATTTAAATAAATATAGAGGCCTATAAATCTATTGCCAGAACCCCTAATTTTTAAATAAGTGTAGAAACTACTAGAAATAAGGATCATCTTCCTAGTGAGACATTATACATGGGTTTCAAACCTAGTATTGATGAGGAAAAAGAATGGGGAGATTAGTTTGTGTGTTGATTTTTTAACCTCAACAACCCTTCTAAAAAGGACAACTACCCTTTCCTTCATTGTATGAGGTGTTGTAAAATGTAAATGGTGCTGAGGTGATGTCCTTTCTTGATGGGTACTTAGCATACATCCAAGTGGTAGTCAATTATGAAGATAGGACCAAGACATCTTTCACTACCAAGTAGGGCACCTATGCTTGTAAAAAAATGCCTTTTGGCCTGATCAACATGGGTTTCACTTTTTAGAGGGACATGGATATTGACTTCAAGGACCTAATGCATAAGTGCATATTTATTTACATGGATGACCTTAAATTCTTCTCCAAGAAGAGATCATATCATGTAAAACATCTAAGGAAAGTACTATAGAGTTGTATAAACCATGGGATTTTATTAAATCCTAATAAATGCATATTTAAAGTGACTAAAGGTAAATTTGTGAGCTACATTATATTTAAGATGATAATTTTTGTAGATCTTGACATGGTGGAAGCAATCCTGAAGATCAATCATCCCAACACAAAGTAATAATTAAAGATTTTTTTACAAAGATTAACTTCATGGGAAAATTCATCTCAATTTTTGTTGAGATAATGAAACTGATGAATATCATGATAAATAAGGATACCAAGGTGAATTTTATTATTGAGGTAAATATGGCCTTTGACCAAATTAAGACTTCCATTACAAACATGCTAGTGCTCATCAACCTAGATTATATAAAACCCTTTTACATTTACTCATTTTCATCGAAACACTCTATGGCTATATTATTAATACAAAAGGAAATGAGAGATGAAATACTGGTATCCTTTATGATCAACCCACTTATAAATATTTAATAATATTCTCTACACTAGATAAAAAAGACTTTGCCTTGATCAAGGTCATTAATAAGTTTAGACATTACATTTTATGTAATAAAGTGTTTGTTGTGGTACCAAATCTAGCCATGAAATCACTATTGATGTAAAATAAATTGGGAGAGAGATATGGTAAATAGATGACCATACTCTAAGAGTTTGACCTAGATCTATAGTTAATAAAGATTATCCAAGATCAAGGACTTTGTAAAGCCATCGTTGGGGTAGATCCTAAAATTATATTTCCAATAATACTCAATACATGACATCACATATGATATTTGGTAAACAAATATTATCGAATATATGCTAAATATTGAGTATCTTAGGTATTTGAATTCCATGCAATATATGGTTATGTACTTGAGAATTAATCATTTCATGATCAAAACTAGTGTTTCCTATAAAAGCAACTATGAAGGTATATATCTGAGATGCCTGAATAAGGGGGAAGCAACTGTAGTACTTAGATAATTTCATAGAAAATATGGAATAGGGAATGGTTGAGGAAGTAATATAGCTCATCAAATACTAAGATAATGTTACTATTGGTTACATCATTTCAAGGATGTTCACCTACATGTGAGGAATTACCACACCTACCAAGTTGTTGCATCCCATAAATGCACTCTAGTAATGCTATTGCTACTAGTCATTAAGGCTCAACCCTTTTCCAAGTACAGAATAGACTTCATGGGTCCATCAACACTAATTCCTCTATTCACCACAAATTTATCCTAAGAGTGATAAATTACTGAAATCATTGGGTTGAATCCCAATCATTCCAAAATTTCACCATAAACATACTCATTCAATACTTAGAGGAACACATTGATACAAGATTTGGTATGCCCACCATTTTGTTATGTGATAATGGCACTACTTACTCCTCCATGTAAGTCATTGAATGTTCTTATGATCATTAGGTAAATCTTAAGTTTTCTTCCAATTATTATCGAAAAGGTAATGGGTTTGCTGAGTCAACAATTAGAATTTATTGAATATATTTAAGAAAATATTAGAAAGAAACCTAAGAATTGGCATAACATGATTAAACTTGCTTTATGGTAAGACAAAGCAAGGTTCAAATATATGTTGAGGACCTCCCCTATCATTTGGTGTATGGTTACAATCTTATCTTCCCAACCAACTAGAGAATCCCTACCTTGTTGATCACTAAAGAGTAGCTGAAAATTAATGATTCAATAGAGGCATGCCTCTTGAACTAAATGTAGATGGAACAAAAATGAGATACAATTTTGACACACTTTAGTAGACATATAAAGGTATTCAAATGTTAGTTTGACAAAAGGGCCAAAATGAAGGCCTTCCAAATCTTAGATATAGTCCTTTAATGGGATAAGACTCATGAAAAAAGGGACAACATGCAAAATTTGATGCATTATGGATCGGTCCCTACCAAATCTCTAAAATATTAGGTGAGAATGAATTTTACCTAAGGTACCTTACTTGTGAGGATGTCCCATTTATTATCCATAGATAATTTCTCAAGCATTACTTCTAAGCTTGAGTGACTTGGGAGCCCCTATAAATAGATTCTATTTTGTTTTTTGTTTTTATTTCTTGTCCCTTATTTATTAGTTTAGGTTTTACTTCATTTATTTTCTATTTTTCCTCTTCATTGAGTTTATATCAACTATTTTTGGCCTTGTGGTCCCCTTTCTAATCATAGGAATGAAGTGGCAGGCTAATGTAAAGATAACAGAAACAACACTCAAAGATCATAATCATAAATTTTACTTGAAAATTTTGTTTGAAACTAATGTTATTGATTTGATAATTTCTTAATTTATAATGTCAATGATTCATAATATGACTTGTGAATTCTATAATATATATCTTCTTGTTTGAAGCCATCTAATGCACTTAATGAAATATCTAATGAAAAATACAACATTGTTCTAATTCTAGCTTGTACTAATTTTTCATCAACTTGTTGATTTCCTTGTACCCATGGCTTGGTCATCAATCCTTTATGGATGAATTAAAAAATATCTTTTAAAAATATTTGAGTTAAAATTTAAAATTTACAATTCTCTTTGAAAGGGTGAGCTTGGCAACCTCCACCACAATATTTTTGGTCTTGTTGGCAATGGATCAAGGCCTTTAGAAGGGACCAAAGGTACCAATGTTGGGGATATAAACACTTACATAGAATTTAAGGAATGCTTAAATCACTTCCCCCCCAAGCTAAATTGTAAAATATTTTACCCTTTAGTGATTCTAACCTTATGCAAATTTGAATCACTGCGTGTGAATGCAAAGAAAATGAATAATTCACTTGATCACACACATAGATGGTTTTGATAAGATCATAACTTAGTATGGCACTCATTATTATAAGTTTTAGTCCCTAGTAAATTTCTATTTATTATGAGTAATAACTTATAACCAATGATTTTTCTTCTTGTGAAATTGGATATTATGGATTCTTGAAATAATCAGAAGTATTTTCTAGTAAGAATTTCCATTTGTTGTTGCTTACACAACATACCCAATTTTTATTCAAAAAACGGGGACCCTCTTTTTCTTTGGATTTTTATCTTATACTTTACAGGAGTTCATTGTGGTTGATGGTTTGAATTGACCTTCTTGTCAATGTGCTAAATGATTAAGTTATAAGTGATTGAGTGGGTTTACTTTAATGTCTTTAGATTTTTTTAGCTTAGTCTAAGATTTCATTTAAGAATACATTCATTTAATAACTAATTTTTATTAAGTCTACTATGTATTAGTCTCCTTGTCTGATTGTGTTTTGAAACACATTTTACAACTTCTAATTAGATTATTTCATCTTAGGTTTATGCAAATTATCTGACTTTTTATGAAGCTTTTTGCCTCTTTTATTGGCAATTCCTTCCATTTATACTTTTATTTCAATTTGAATGGCTAAATTTTTATAAGGTTTCACTTTTTAACTAAGTCACTTTTCATGTGAATAGATGAAATCCCCTTTTAAATCAAGAAAATGGCTAACTTTGTGCATAATTTTATTTCATACTTAGTAATTTTTTCAACCTTGCACTTAGCCATTGGAATTTGAATGTTCATAGAAATTTGAATTCAAATTCATATCCATTGGTTTTAAAACCTAAGTCACTATGTCTTGCATATTTTTTTGGTAAAAGCATTGTTAAACTTGGTGTTAAACAAAATGGATAGTTAGGATTTGTGTTTAACAAAATTGTGTTTTTAGAATTTGTGTTCAACAAAGTGAAATTACTAAAGTCTTTACTCTTTAGGAAAAATTCTAAGGAAATAGTTGGAATAATTATTTTGAACAAGTGTTTTAAAGAATATGCAGAGGATGTCCAAGTTCTGAGTCTTTATAAAAGGTACCCAAAGTAAATATCGATGACACATGGTGATTTCTTAGGATCCCAATGGTTTCTAACCCATTTTAGAATAAATTTTAACACTTAGTCAATTTTTCACTTTTTCCCAGAGCCACATGTCAAAATTATGCTCCGTAGGACTCACCCATTTTCATCAAAAGTTACCTAGGGGCATATGGCCTTTTTTTGCTTCTTGAAAAGATAGTCAATTATTCAAGACATAGGGAAATAATGTTAGTAGTTTTATAGGCTAGTATGCTAACAGGTTAATGAGATGATGCCACATGGCATAATATCATTGTTATATTATCTTGAAGATGTTTGTAGCTACACAAAGCCTATGTGATAATTGATTAGTGGGATGATGCCATGTGGCATAATCATAGTAGATCCCCAACTTGGATATTTATATCTAGGATAGGAGTGATGTCAAAATTTTGGATGAGTAAGTGAGTGGGTGAGCATTAGAGTTTCTACATAGAATCCCATGCCAAAAAAAAATGTTGAATACAAAACTTATGAAGACTGAGACTAGAACCTGAGCAAAAAATCCAAAAGCAGGAACATGAAGTGAATATGTCCATTCTTATTGCATGGTATCTTCCTAAAATTCTTTCATGCTGAAATGTTAAGGTTTTATTCCTTTATTCAAGAATTGTAACTTTTAGTCTTACTACAAATCCTTCATTTCACACCCTTTGTTTGGAATACAACTAAGAGATGGAACAATACATAGTTCTAGGTGTGCAGGTCTCTCATACTTCAAGTAATTCTGAGAGAAGTGTGTGAGGAGTATTTTTAAATCATGAAGAGTGCACTCAAAATTCCCAATCATATTACACACTATTATTTAAGGAATGTATTGCACTTAAAAGTTGAAGTTCAACAACAGATCATAGAATTCCACTTATATGCTCCCACTTTTTGTAGTCTATGATCTAAATTGTGCACCACTTCCTTGATTAATCAATACACATTCTAACTATCAATAAAAAAAACTTTGTATTTTCAAGGGTGATTTCAAAAAAATGTAAACATTTATTGAACTTTCCTGGGAGACACTTGTTAGTATTCCATGGATTTAGGCCTGTTTAGAAAGCTTTAGTTCCTTAATCTTTTCTTCAACTTTTCTTAGAGCCACGTGTTAACATTATGTAACCCTGGGCCTATTTTAATTTCCTTTGTGACTTAGCTTTTATTTAAAATTACCAATGGAAAATGAGATCAACAAAGCTCTAAAGTAAGTAGGTTAGCAAGATCATGCCATGTGGGGAAATCCTGATGACCTAGAGCCTCATGATAATTAGTGCAGTTATGTAAATTTTTTAGAGTAGTGACTTAGTGGGATGATGATACATTTCATAATCCCATCAACCTAGTGTACTAGATCAATTTGCCAAGTTTAAATCAATAAGGCAGTGGTATCCCAGAGCCCCTAATCTCAGAGGCTAGACCATTTGTAGTGACAAAGGCAAAAGCCTTAAGGGATAAAAAATTTACACATGGAAGTGATGGGGTGAGAGATTAAGATCCCAATAAAATTAGAATAGATCATATGGTCGAGAAGAGGACAATTCTAAACAAAGACAACTAAAACATGTGAGCACTAGAAAGATACCAAGTGCCAATTGGTGCCTACAAAAATAAAACCAACCATGCTACAAGGGAAAAGTAGAAAGAAACCAAGAAGAATCCAAAAGGTAGGAAACCTATCAAAATTAAGGGCATGTTGGTTATGTACTCAATAAGGTACAAGCATGAAATTGATGGCCCATCTGGTCATCAAAACTATTAGAGATAGACAAATGAACCTCACATCCAATTTGACTTACAAAATTATATCTTGGTCAAACTCAATTCTGAATAAAGTGTGAATCATTATCATGGCCTATGCATAAGGACCAATCATAAATTATAATCACCAAATAATATGCCCTTAAGAGGCATGGCTCTAACTATACAAGACATGGACAACTGATGATCTCAATGAAATCCTAGTTGAATTCCTTATGGGAATTTATTCTTGATTTAGTCCAACACATTTCAAGCTATCCTCATGATGCAATTGAATGGGCCTCATTCCCATCTATCCTCAAGTGGTCCAACCATGTCAAATATTCCTACAACTGCCTTATGGGATGAATTTGAATTTGTATTTGAACTCCAAAGTCTTGCATGCCAATTTAAGAATAGCTCTTATATCATGATAAGGGTTGGGTTTTTGTGGATTATGAAAGGACACATATAGAACCAAACTTTTTTTTATAGGATACTCTCTTCCCTTCACTTTTTTGAGCTTTTTATTTACATAACTATTTTCTAAATTTGATGATATATGAATTTTAGTATATTATTAATCAAAAGTAAAATTATGACAACTAAATTACTGTTAAGTCTATGTGGACGTTCTATGCACATTGTTATGGTAGTAATTCCCTTCTTTCATATAATTAATCTTTCTCCTAGATTATTGAATTGTTTTTAGTTGAAGTTGTGTTAAGTCTAGCTTAACTGAATATTGGTTTAAATGGGAATTCATTCAATAAGATAACTTCAGCTTCACTTGTGTCTATAGCAAGCATTTTTCTCTTTAACTCTAATGTTTTTATCTTTATTTATGATGAGGTTAATTTAGGAGTATAAAAATTTGAATTTAATTACTTATTATGATTTGTTTTATGCAAATTATCTTAGAGGTTTATCATTGTTGTTGCATTGTTTCATTATTAGACATGATAAACTAATGAGAAGAATCAGGTTGTGAAGGGAATCAAACCTTGGAGGCATAACCTTTTTTGAATATCTTAGTTAGAGTTAATTCTTACAATTTAAATCATCAATAAGAAGAACCTTGACATGAATAGTGCACATCTTCTAACTAAGTGAAGATAATCAATACCAAGATCTAGTAACCAAGACCTTGGAGAGACTTGTTCACACAAGTGTCCTTTCAGAAGAGGGAAAGATTAATAAAAACTACCTAATTTTTGGTTGCATGTCAAAACCCACATCATCAACTTGCATATTTTCATTGAAATTGCCTTAAAAAGGGGGATGATGTCATGATGTGATTGTTTATTGGATTTATGAATTTAAATAAATATGACTTTCCAAAAAACTATGGAAATTATAATTAGGGAAGGATTATTTAATTAATTTTGATTAATTACATAATGAAATAATATTTTTATTTTGTGGGATTGAATATGTTTAAATAATATATGATTAAAAGATCAGGGGGATGAATAGTCTAGAGTTGTTAGTGCAAATAATATAATAGAATAAAAAATTTAAGGACAATGTTCGTGTAAAATTAGCTAATAGAAAAAATTGACATGAAGTGTCCAATTTTAAGTGTCCAAAGTGGTCAATCATTAATAAATTTATTGCGTTCAACTCATCTCATTGCACTTCCCTTTCATTTTGGTAGGTTTATAGTTCTCACAAGTACACTTGGGTTTTTTGAGGAAAAGAAAAGGAAAATACAACTTTTTACACACTACTAATAAAATAGAAATATCTCATCCCTATTAGTAGACATAAATGTATGTGACATGTTAATCATAGTTTCATCACTTTCAAAGTGCACAAGTTTGAACTCAATGGATAGGACCACACTGCATTGTTGCATAAAAATCACAAACTTGTCTAAACATAGACAAAAACTTAGTTGCCATATCTAAGTTCTTACAGTCATGTTTCATCATAATTATCATAGTCAGAGACCTACTATAATCAACAAAAAACCAAAAAATTATAAGTATCTTATTCTTGGTTATACTATTTATATTTATCATATGCCACTTTTTGAGCATTTTAAATTAATTTTGACTTAAATTCATATTTATGCTTAAATGTCATATATTAAAACATGATTAATATATTAAATTTTGAAATCTATTAAACACTATAAAATAAAAGTTAGGGTACAACATATTGGTGAACATGTATGTTTCTTAGACATTGATTTTTTGATGTTTTTGGTATGGTTTTAGTTGAATTCATCATTCACACACACTAAAGAGAAATATGATCATTCTTTATAGGATCTGAGTGAGTATTGATCTAATATTTCTCTTTTACCTAGGGGTTTCAGATTGAATTCCTAATTTTCCATGCAAAAAAAATATTTTTATTTGTGGGATTTCAATTTATTTCTTTTCTTTTCTTTACTTTCTAGAACTATGTTATAGCAGTTGTAAAACTCATAGTAGTTTCCATTGTGGGAAAAGTGTTTATCATTTTTTCCTGAGCCAAGTTATGATCAGTACTAATCTGATACTCAAACTAATATGCAACACTTTATATGGACTTTATATTCTATATACCTAACAAGTCTATCTAAAACACATAGGGTTTTTAGTTTTTCAGCCATAGGAAGCCTTTCAACTATTTGGTTCTATAATGCACTAGTAAATAGTTAGCCCTAAGAAGTTATTCTCAATTTACTTTAAACATGGGATAATGTGGATATGAAATGTTGGAATCCTCTATTAACAGTTCCCCTATGGTCCTTGTTCACTATTTATTTCTAGCATAAATATATATGAGAGCCTACAAATCAAACATTTAGTTACACCCATCATCTCTTTTCTTTTACACATTTGGATGATTCTATATTATGTCACCCAAAAAGATTATTTCCCTTGTTCCTCTAAGGTATAATGATTGATAAAGTGATATCAATATATATCATATTTAGATACATTTAATGTCTTCTGAAATGGATAATACAAATATCACACAATTTTATAATACAAGTGTTAAATGTTATGTACAAGTTAAAATGATGATGTAAACATGATAATAATTATAATCAAGATAGATAGGCCTTAATTAACTTAATGGGTTAGATCCTAATGAAGTTAAATAATTTTTAAATTTTCTTCAAGACTTTATTTATATCCCAAACATGTGAATAAGGTGGTCAATTTTAACCTAGCATCTAAGGCTACAATTAAGTTAATCTTGAAACATATTAAGCACAACAATAAGTGGTGCCTTTTCAATTTATTAGTATGACCACTTCAGTTGTTCCAATTTATATAATTAATTTCATATCTATATTAACACCTTTAATTACATATGTGACATCATCCCTAAGTATGGAGGCATCATAAGGTTTACAATAGATTGATATGCCTATTTTTACATGGGTAGAATACATGCCTTATTTGATTGCTATGCATGGTTGACCACCAAACTTGCCTAATTCACATTTCATTGAGCATACTTTTATAGCCTTTAATTCTAAGTTGTTTTAATTAAATCAAGGTGTCTCTAGAGATAATCATTTAATGGACTCCCATACTTTACTTCATAACCCTTTGGCACCTGATATTTCATCATACCCCTTACCAATAGGGTTTGTAGATCCTAATATACCACTTTCTAAAATGAAAGGTGATCTTGAACAACATATTTGATCATTTCATATATAACGATTTGATTATGCTTATAATGAAAAAATATTAACCAATATATTTCCACAAAGCTTCAAAGAATATGCTATATGATGGTTTTATGATCTTCCACTCCAATCAATTGAAGCATTCAACCCTTTAGAAGATAAAATTTTAACACACTTATCTATTAACATTCATAAAAAACTACATTATGCACAATTTATTAAACTCAATCAAGGGTCCACTGAACCAATCAATTAATATGTTCTTCTATACAAAACTATGTTAGCTAAGATGGAAAATTCTATATAAGAGAATGGGTTACCAAATATCTTCACACAAATTTTGATATCACCACTTCATGAGTCTATAATATTTGAAAATTCAAATATTTTGAGGAGTTATTCCATACAATCAAAGAACAAGAATTCAAGCTCATAGATTTGAAAAAACTTAGGTATACATCAAATACTCCAACTACTTTAAATACTAAATTTAAAATAAAATCAATCTACAAGGTCAATTCTAATGAGTGAAATAATTAATACAAATTAATATTTAATGTAGTATCACAACCAATGAATAAGTCTTAGTTGGAAACTCAACCAAGGAGGCATTGTTCAAGATTACCATCACCTCCTCATATATTGTTACTGAAGCTACTTGAGTGTAATCTCATATATATTCCTCCACTATTATAGGTTGATATGAATAAGCCTCAACATAAGGGATTAAAAAATAATGCATAGTATGACTATCATAGATGTATTGGACATTCTAAAAAAAAGTGTTATAGAGTAAGACATAAGATACAAGGTGTTCTTGATGAAAATACTAATGAGTTAAACACACACACACACAAAGGAGACTAAACCAAAACAAAATGAAAATTCAAATTTGAAAATATTTTATAATACATTCCAAACCATGGAATAATGTGTGTGTGTGTGTATAAATGAGTGTGTGTGTGTGTGTGTGTGTGTGTGTGTGTGTGTGTGTGTGTGTGTGTGTGTGTGTGTGTGTGTGTGTGTGTGTGTGTGTGTGTGTGTGTGTGTGTGTGTGTGTGTGTGTGTGTGTGTGTGTGTGTGTGTGTGTGTGTGTGTGTGTGTGTGTAATTCATAGGTACACCATGCATACAATTTGCATCCTCCTCCTTCAACATATGGATGCCCAATACATGGTATTGCTATTATAACTTAGGCACATCAAAACCACATCCTATGATCACATTTGATGATAGAGAGATTTTATATGGTGATTTAAATAGACATGTATGCTTCATTCGAGATCACATAAATAAATAACATAATTTCATGACTGAAAATGGGTCATATGAAAAACCACATATAATGACACTTATTCATACTCTTCGGTATACAAAGAATAATTTATAAGATACACCAAAATCAGTTAAAACATTTGATGGAAATATATAGAATACTCTTTGACATATAGAGTTACCTTTTCAATTGTATTCACCAATAATGGTTACTCCATTGTTAGTCTAACAAATCACATAGTTATTTGATATGTTATTTGGATTATGTTAGACATATAAGCTCCACATAGTGCCATCCATATTACATCAATGTATCAAATATATACATTGAAATCAGGTATCAAAGTTTTAGGCATTTGATATGAATACCCTCTATCGTTAGTGGTATATCATCCTCTCCCACCACCCCAATTTTTTTTATTACATATATTAAATATCATTGTACAAAAATAGTTATTGCACCAATGTAAAATATTTATATATAGTCAATTTAGAGGAGAGTGGTACACCTTCCTAGAAAATGAGCTTCACATTAGAAATTTATTTATAGTTCAAATAGATCTTCATATTCTATAGTTCATCCTAAGGTAGTATCTTGAATAGTTTAACATGTGACACACTAACATAGGTAATGAAAATCTCTCTTATTATAAAATGGACTCTACCAAGTCTTGTGCCTTCTAGAGTTACATACCCTAATAAATATTCTATGATAAATGATCAAGACATTTACATTGTAGCACCTAAATCCATTTCAAATTCATATTCATCTATATGTAGGACTTTTTATCCATAATAATTTATCCTCTCATTCTATGATACATGCACGTACTATGGTCCTACCATTAATGGGATTATCTACTATTTTATTTTACATTTTGCATAAATTTAAAAAATATGAAAAAAAAGTATTTAAAAAATACAAAACATTCAAATATTTTAAAAATAAAAAAATAGTAAAAATATTCTCTAAACTAAAAACAATCAAGACTTGAGAATGACATGATATGCTAGGTTACTTATTTACATATATTATTTATCACATATTTTAGTACATAAAATATTCATTTTCATTCACACATACATTTTACAAGGTACATCGGTGTTATGCAGGACATACATATTATATGTGGATTCCTAGATGTTGGACTTCCTTCTACCCAGTGGTCATGCCTTTGCTAGGAACATCATATTTTATGTGTTACATTATCAACTAGTTATATATATATATATATATATATATATATATATATATATATATCTACAGCCTATATACCATGTTAAGATACATATATTAAAAGTGTCTTGATAATTACTCACATATTACATTATGCTAGATGGATATGCTAATTTTCTATGATGTGACTATAGACATCCAATTTTCATCACTACCATGTCAAAATTGTAAGTTAGAATGACTTCTCGTAATAACTCATAAACTAGACCAAAAACCACAAAAACACCTAAATTCTTCCACACACCTAATGTGCATCTTATGAAACATATTAGATCATCCCTAATTATATCAATGCATTGCACACAATTATCACCTTCCTCTAATTCATTTCCATTCAAATTGTAACCTAAAAAATTAAAATTTCAACCATTTGTGCATGATAAATTATTAAATTTCATGAATAACAAAAAGGCTAATAAGGACTACTTAACTAAATAGATATAATTAAAAGTTTAAGTTAAAAACACATGGCAAATTAATGAATATCTAATTTTAGAAATTCATAAATTCCACATAATATCTTATAGTGACATTAGCATGATATCACTAATCAGAAAAGTCATGAATCCAAAATATAAATATGAATGCAACTAATATATAAATTTGGAAATCCATGCCTATTAATTGCAATATTGGCTTCAAAATTGAATGCCTTTGGTCCACCAATTTTGACTCATCTTGGGCCATTGATTCTCATCTTTAGATGGATGGTCTCTATCACTTTGTCAAACTTATAAATACAAATGCTACTATAGACCAATAACAAGATTTTTAGTGAAAATAATCTATATATAAATCCATCTAAAGCTTCACTAAATTATTTCAATTCATTCACAAATAAATCCAATAGTTCTTGAGAAGATTTTGGAGGCATTAGCTCAACAACATTGCTAAATATTTTGAGCTCTATATTCGGGTACAAACATTCTTATGTAATATATTTGATGGTAAAGTGCATGGGAAACGTATAGCTTGTCTTATTTAATCTTTCTTGTTTATTTATTGACCTCATAGACCTTGCCCAATTGAAGGATTAGACTTAGTATGATAGTTCTTATTATTTTTTCTTGATTTTGGTCACTAATGAATGGACTAACCTATTTTGTAATCTTACTTTACATTTGACATGCTTGGTGGGACCACACACCCCATAAAAAATCTTTACAAGCATGACTAATCTTCTAATTATCAAATAAAATTATTATTTGACATTGATTTCTCCCTTTTTATTCTAACTTTTTTGTGTTTGAACTTTTGGTTATCGACAATATTACCCTACACATTATCAAGATAATTTTTATAAACAATAAAGATGACCTATAGACCTATGGGATTGATTTTTATCACTCCATGTTTGCTCTATTCATTTTAACATATTAGTAAACTTTATTGGATAAAGGATAGAATTAACCTACAAATTTGTAAATTTGACAAACAAATAATGAGGTCACATTGTTGTATTTCCTTACATTTTCTTGAAATTGGTGAACTTGGATCTACTAAATGGTAGGATTGAGATACATATTGATGAAGTTGTCATATAAATGGTGAAGTCACTAAAAGGTAATCTATGTTTTATACTCTATCATTTATTGTAATGATGGACTCATCCTATAAACTACTGAAGTCTTCTTACTAATTGGTGAAGTCACAAAAATTATATATTTGACTGCATGCAAAATAACAAGCTTCACTTAAAAAGAGTAAAATTTACTTGATAAATGATAGGATTAACTTTATAGATGATAGGATCACCCTGCTCAAAGGCAAGATTGTCTTGTGTGAAAAATGTCCTCAGACTTAAAACCCTGTAAAAATCAACTTCCTATTGGCATCAAAAATCATTATCTGAATTATTAATCATTTTTACTTCATCTTTTGATATCTTTAAAAAAAATTTACACAATTTTACAAGGTAAAATTCATTCATATTTTATATTTGGTGCTTAACAATGAACATCCACTTTAACTTGGTTATCCTAAGAGTACATAAATTTCATTATTACATTCATTGGTTTATTATTTCCATTCTTTTTTGTGTAAAATATTATGCATATACTCTCCAGTTACCCCTTTATGGATCATAGATGACCAAAAATACGTAAGTTTACTTGTTTTCTTATCTACCCAAAAACCATTTTGAAGTATGTTCTTTTCTTGCTCATCTATGGAGTCTTGAAAATAAAAAACAAAGTATATTTTTATTTTTTCAATTTTTTATTGTGTGAGGTGGAATTAATCACCTTACTACAAGTTTTAGGGTTACTTTGACTAGTAATTCACATCTTAGAATCTTACCAACCTCATTATCTAATTAGGTATACAAATCAAGGCAGTGCTAGTGGTATTTTAGCTGGTATGTTCCTCATATCCTAATTATAATGGTAACACTTCATTGAGACCACAAAATGAAAGTGGTCATAAATGGACAATAAACTTTGGTGAATGGGCCACTAAATATCATATCCAGTTGATGGATATTTATTGTGCCCATATACCACACTATATATCAGGACCATCTAATTTACCAAATGGAAACTTAGAATAGAAAACACTTTAGCCATGACATTCTAATTGATGCAGTGGTGCAAAGGTAACTTCCCTTGAATATTTCCTTTTTGTACACACATTTGAGAGAAGTGTGGAATTAAAATTCCACCATAATTACTTTATTTCCTTAATGGACCATTAAATTTTTATTCCTGTTAAAGGTGATTATATCAAAAGGACTTAGTGATTAAGGTGTAATCCTATGTTACTTCTTAAATTATTTTCATGATAATTATGTGTTGATGTTTGATTATTATGTCAAAGTATTTCTTGTATTCAAAACCAATTCCAACAAACAAGTCAATTCCACACCAAACCATGTCCAACACATAGTTCATACCATACCTACAAGATGAGGTGTTACCTTACCCAAATTTTGGGCTATCTTTAATCCATCTTAGATTTATGCTAACCAATTATATTTTTACACTCTTTATGTGCTATTATTTTACTATCTAATTGAAAACCATTCAAATTAGGTCCATTTGAATCCAAAGTTAGTTAATAATCAAATTTTCACATTTGGGTCACTTTTGACCCCAATCCCATGTCAAGCCAATTCCATTCCATATCTGGTTCATCTTGAACTATGTACAAAGCCAATTAGAAGCCAAATTTAGTTTATTTTGAACCACATATCAAACCATTCCAATTCTAATCAAGTTGATCTTTAACCACATTCCAATTCTGATCAGGGTCTTCTTGAACCACATTATAATTTTGATCTAGTTCATCTTGAACCACATGCCAAACCATTCCATGCCATATCAGGTTCATTTTATTACATTTACCAAGCCAATAAAATCCAAATATGATTTGTCTTAAACCACATACCAAACCAATTCTATACCAATCTAGTCAAAGCCAAAATAAATGTGTCTTAAACCACATGTCAAACCATTCCAATTCTAATTAGGTTCATCTTGAATGATATTATGATTTTCATTTGGTTTGTTTTGAACTACTTACCATGAAATTTTAATTTTATTGTGTTCATCTTAAACCACACTATAATTCTATTTTTAAGTTAGTTCATATTTGACCTTAGTCAGTTTCAAAGCCACATATTGGAATAATACCAAATTAGGTCTATTTCTATAAAATCTAATTATTCTGAGTCCATTGCATACTAATTCAAACCACTTATTATCTTTCCATTAAATTTATTACACATATAAATTGATAATGATGAAGTCATGTCATCCATAATTTATTTCATTTGAATCAAATCAAGTTAGTTTTCCTTTTTTGGGACCAAGCCAAGCCAATTATGTTAGATAAATATTTCCCTCGTTAGACCTATTTTATCTAAATCAAGACCACCCTCTTTGGGACAATTCTATCAAAGACTAAGACCTCCCTCTTTAGGCTATTTATTTGGATCTATATGTTAGAGGTATAATCCAATAAGGAAGGGTGAATAAGTGATGGCAAATAATCCAATTCAATTTCCAAACCCTTGTAAATATTTAAAAATTCAACACAAGCATTCATGAAGCATACAAATCATTCATAACAGTGAACAATAAATATAATACAAGATCACATACACAACACAAGATCTAAATGGGAAACCCTCTTGGGGAATAAAACCCACTCTCAAGCCTAAAAAAACATGGACTATTATCCTATAAAAAGAACACAAACATGAGACTGATCAAGTCCTTCTAATCAGGAACCTTTGGCCAAGTCATTTTGATCTACAACCTTGATGAAGTCCTTATGATCAAAGGTCTTTAGTGAAACCATAGTTCATAAGGAGAAATTTCCCCTAAAGAAGTTCAAGTCCTTTAGACCCTCCTTATAAATAACACTTCCACCATAGAGTTTATGTATTCAACACCTGATGATGGACCTCTTGATTCTTTATTAACTATACAAACTCTCTATCTCAAACACTTTCCTTCTTCACTCAAACTATCCACATCTACACAATCAGACCTCTTCGCATATCCACAAACTACAAGAGCACAATTATAACATAATAAACATGACCTACAGGTTATACACATAATCCTTAATCTATTTTTCTCTTCAACTCATCTTCATGGCACTCTACCCCTCTCTTCCTCTACAAAACACATACACAAGCCTCTCTCTAATCTCTCCCAAATATCTTTCATATAAGTATAGAAGTCAACACATTTTCTTCCACTATATATACAAAAATCATGAATTATCAGCTCCATAATAATCCTTGTCAACCATAATACATGAATTCTTCCTTTAGGCATCTCATATGGATCATACTTAAGCATAGTTTCCTTTCAAAATAGGCCTAAGTCATTTTTAGGTCCTATGGAGACCCATTCAGCTCTTTGACACTTCTCCAAGAATAATAAGAACACAAGACCACTTACAAACATGTAGGTACACTCTTTATGTCTCCTAGGACACCCTCAAGAGATCACATACACCTTAACTCACCTTTGCATATGCTCAAACAATTTAAACATAAACCTTATACATAGGAACACCATTATCAATCATACAATCAAATTCTTAAGAATTTTTCATACTCAATATAGATTTATCACACCTATAAAATACTCATAGGTCATTCCCATAGAGTTTCCAACACTTCATCATAGCCAATTCACCATGAAACATCAAAACAATATCTACATGAGCTCGAATATCCTTCTTGAGTCACATGCAAAACATATTCAAAAACATAATTAACTTTGAATCTCAATATATTTGTCTATACACACTTTTATATCTTCAAATATAATTTTGTAGATGTGCCTTGGATTCCTCTATCGCCTTGATTTTTACTACAATAGAAAATTTGACTTGTATCAAAAGCTATGGTCTAAAAACTAGACACTGGTGTTTCCTTCACAAATTCAAATATTCAAATGGTAATGATCATAGTTAAACCTCAAACATAATGCTCGTATCTCATGTCCTCTCATCTAAAATCAAATATGCTCTATCAATCTTGATCAATCTTTAACACATAGGTGCAATTGCTTAGACGTTAAACCTCAGTCATGTTGACCACATATCATGCAATCTCATAAGGTTGACTTAACATGATCCATCGATCTCTACAAATCAACTAGGTCTTTAATGATCAACACTCAATATTTGATCAATCTAAATGAATTCCTATTCATCATTGGATCCTTATCTTGTACCTTTACTTAGTTTTTAAACATTGTACACTTGTCCTCATCTCATTACATCCTAACTGCTTGGAGCAACTCACACTATTGATCTTGCTCAAGTTTTAACTCTTGAAGAAATGACTAAGTATGGGGATTTTTTCAATATGCCTACGTATCCATTTTTAGACCTTAATAACTTCTTTTGTACTTCAATTCATGAGCTCAAATTTAGACTAGATGATCTCCTCACATAGGAGAATCCAACCATGTGACACACTTATCCTTAAATATTGAAATGTGTGAGATATAATGTCATTAAAAATACTTCTAAAAAACTTTTGTCACAGAGCCAACTATCACCAAATACTAGAGAGGCCAACTTAGAGTAAGTATAACTTTTATCATGCTTTAATGCATGATCTCAAATTTAGCACAAATCATCTATGCTCAAAATTAAAAGAATATATATTATCTATTTCTATTGATAGATTCACACATGCAGTATATATCACCATCAAAATTATCAATTGGTTCTTCTTTCCACATTGCAAAATTGGCTAAGTATGGAAAAACATGATCAAAATGCTTGGGATCCCAACTTTTCTTAAGTATATCTTTTGACAAGATTCATCGCATGATCTATAAATTAGTGAAAATAAACTAGTTATATATATGAACAAACCCATATGATCACCTTATTTTAAAATATCCATATGTGAGAGATATTCTATCATCAAACTACTTACTCAGCTCTTTCTGGCCATACTACAAATTTGGCTATGGGAAAATAGTGAAATCTATCTTAGAAGCCAACTTTGTACCCTCATATATTTGACTATTCTTTGATGAATCAATTGAGATATGGTACATAACATATAGTGACTAATGTGATCACAACCATATGACCAACTACCCTTAACTCATTCCCACATGGTAATGGTGACATCATCAAACTACCTACTCATATTTTCTACGACTGGACCCAAAGTGACTAGATGAAAATTATGGACAACTAGATGAAAAAAACATATGTACACAAGCTATAAAAGCATAGATAAAATCTTAGGTACCTCTTTCACATGATATAATCACCATACTCATCCTTGAACATCTCTAAACATGCCAAAATTGAAGATCAACTCAACCAACATAAAACACACTAGAATAAACACATTACACACTTTATCATTATTACTTAGGATATGAAATAGATTCATCCACTCACCAAGACACCTCCATGACATCATTGAAAAATATCTAAAAATATCCCCCTTTTTCATTGATGTCAACAAACATCATATATAACAATATACATCTCACCTTCTCTCCCTTCAAGCACTGCCTCAAAAGGAACTTTCTCCCCCTATGACACAATGACAAAGTGGGCACCAACTGATATTAAGTACATAAAAATAATATAAAATAGGAAAGGACCATATTATAAATATGATACATACTCCCCCTTAATTTAAGCCTACCTCTTCTTGTCTTAACAATAACCTTCTTGCTCCATGCCAACACTTACTTCAACCAAGCACTGGAACCAGTGAAGATAGACCACATAAAAACACTAAAATATGATGGAATACACCAAGAAACATTTTAAAGGTACTCCCCCTAAGATTTTTAATCCATTGCACCATTTGAGCATCTTTAGATCTCCCTACACCATGAAGAATCACCACTAGGCTTACTAGCCTTCTCGCTTAAGACACTTACATGATCACCAAAATAGCATCATACCACTCATCAATTAGGAAATATGTTATAAACCAACTTGAAAACTCACCTTGAAATCTTCATTCTTTGTTCTTTTATATAAACTAAACAAAATCACTCTTCTTCTCATTAGATCAGTCTAGTCCTCTTGTAACCCTACCTAGAACTTGCAAAG
>JARHVA010002846.1:957500-990000 GCA_037957365.1 Torreya grandis | reverse complement strand
CCTATTTCATAAGGAGTAACTTCACATAAGGAAAGTCAAGTCCTTTAGACCCTCCTTAGAAAAAACACTTCCACCTTAGAGATGATGTCTTAGACACCTAATGATGGACCTCTTAATTCTCTATTAACTATACAAACTCTCTATCTCAAACACTTTATTTATTCACTCAAGCTATCCACATCTACACACTCAGACCTCTTTGCATATCCACAAATTGCAAGAGCACAATTCTAAGATAATAAACATAACATATAATTCATACACATAGTCTTTATTATATTATAATCTTCAACTCATCCTTAGGTCACTCTACCCCTCTTTCACTCCATATAACACATACACAAGCCTCTCTCCAATCTCTCCTAAATCTCTTTCATACAAGTCTAGAACCTAACACATTTGGTTTGAATATATATTGAGAAATCATGAATTATCATGTCTATAATAATCCTTTTTGGCCAAAATACATTTATTCACCATTAAGGCATTTCATATGGGTCATACTTAAGCATAATCCCTTTTCAAAATAGGCCTAAGTCACTTTTAGGTCATATGGAGACCAATTTAGCTCTTTGACACTTATTTGAGCATAATAAGAACATAATACCACTTATAAACACATTTTTACACTCCATATATCCCCTAGAACATCCTCAACAAATCACAAACACCTTAGATCACCTTTGTATATTCTCAAATAATTAAAATATAAACCTTATACACAAGAACACCATTACCGATTATATAGTCAACTTATTATGCATTGTTCATACTCAAGATAGATTGATCACACCTCTAAATACTCATAAATAATTCTCATTGATTATACAACAATCTCTATTACATAGTTTACCATGAAACATCGAAATAGTATCTACATGAGCTCAAATATCCTTCTTGGGTCACTTGCAGAATATATATGAAAACATAGTCAACTTTGAAGCTCAATATCTTTGTTTGCACACACTTATATATATTCAAACCCAATTTTATAGATGTACCTTGGAGTCCTATATAATTTTTATTTTTACTTAAATAGAAAATTCAACTTCTATTGAAATCTATGGTCTAAAAACTAGACACTAGTTTTTCCTTCACAAATTCAAATATTCAAATGCAATGGTCACAGTTAAACCTTAAACACAATGACCACATCTCATGTCCTCTCATATCAGATCAAATATGCTCTTTCAATATTTATCACATAGGTGTCAATGCTCAGATGTTAAACTTTAGTCAAGTTGATCACATCTCATGAAACATCATAAGGTTGACTTAATGCACCCTATTGATATCTATGGATTAACCAGATCTTTAATGATCAATGCTAATTATTTGATCAACTTGTATGAATGTCTACTAACTACTGGATCCTTATCTTACACCTTTTCTCAATCATTAAACATCATGCACTTGTGCTCATCTCACCACTTCATGACTTCTTGGAGAAAATCACACTGTTGATATTGCTTGAGCTTTTACTCTTACATAAATGACTACATATGGGGATCTTTTCATTGGATTTCTTACATGCAATGAAATGAACCATTTTTTAATTTTTTTTATAATAACAAAAATTGAATCATTACCTCTCTATGTGTTTGGTAATCCCAACACAAAACCCATACTCACATCTATCCAGGGTCGTCTTGAAACTGGTAATGGCATGTATAATCTAGTATTTTGTGCGTGTCCTTTAGCTACCTAACATATCCTGCACTTAGAAACATACCTTGTCACATCTCTCTTCATCTTTGGCCAAAATACTTTTCCTCCACCAAAGTTATTATCTTTGTCTCACTAAAATGTCCAGCCAAACCTCCACTATGTAATTCTCTTATTATATTATCTCATAAAGACACAATTAAAATGCATAATTATTTCCCTTTAAAGAGATGACCTTTTTGTATAAGATACTCATCATGAATAGTATATGTCTCACCTATTAATGGATTAATGCACTACTCAATTACCTTGCCAAAATATGGATCAACATCATATAATTATTTGATAGCTTCAAAGACAAATACTTCACTCACCATAGTAGTTAAAAACACTACTCTCCTACTCAATGCATTAACTACCTGATTCTATTTTCGTGATTTATGTTTGAACACAAAAGTATACCCCTATAAGAAAGAAACCCACTTTGCATGCCTATTATTCAACTTATTTTATGTATTCACATACTTCAAAGCCTCATGATCTGTAAATAGGATAAACTCCTTACACACCAGGTAATACATCCAGTGTCTTAATGCTTGTACAATTGCATAAAGTTCAACATCATTGGTAGAATATTATGTTCTTACCTCATTCACTTTCTCACTAAAATATGTTATTGGCTTTCCTTCTTGACTCAACACAACACCAATTCCCATAAATGAAGCATCATAATCAACTTCAAACACTTTGTTAAAATCTAGTAATGCTAAAATTGGTCTTTCTACAATTTTTTTAAAAAATTCAAAGATTTATGTGGTTTCTCTAGTCCATGTAAATTCCTTCCCTTTCATGCAATCTATTATTGGTGCCACAATAATACTAAAATTTTTAATATTTTTTTTTTAAAAAGTTGATAAACCATGAAATTTTTTTACCTTTGTAATACTTTTTGGAATAGGCCACTCAACAATTGTCTTTATCTTTTCTTCATCCATTCTCACACCATCTACTTAAACTACAAATCTCAAAAATACCAAGTGGCTCTGCATACACCTACACTTCTTCAAATTTTCATACAACTTATCCTTTCTTAACAAATCCAATACCATTCTCAATATTATAAGTGTTCTTCTTTATCTTACTGAATATCAAAATATCATCAAAATAAAAAACTAAAAACTTATCAATATATTCTCATAGCACTATATTCATCATCCTCATAGATGTGCTAGGTGCATTAGATAATCTGAAGGGTATCACCATCTACTCATATAAGCCATCCCTAGTGTTGAATATATTTTTCCACTCATCTCCTTCATGAATTTGAATATGATAATAAATAGTCCTTAGATCATTCTTGGTAAAATATTTTGATTCTACAAGCAAATCCATCATATCATCTACAGGAGGTATAGGAAACCTATAGTTGATTGTAATTTCATTAATTGCTTTATTATCGACACACATTCTCCATCCTCCCATTTCTTTAGAGTTAAAAATTATGGTGTTGCACATAGACTCATACTCTCCCTTATTGATGTATTTCTTAACAATTACCCTATTTATTTAATTTTGCATGTTCTACTGGACTCATCCTATAAGCTGCTTGATTGGGTAGAGCTGATCCTGCAATCACATTAATGTGATACTGAATATCCCTCTTCAGTGGTAAACCATCTGGTAACTCATTAGGTATAACATCTACATATTTTTTCAAAACTCTTGCTTCTTTTATTGGCATTTGCACCATTTTTATGTCTTCATTATTTTCTACTAATAGATAACAACAACCTGCCACCTTCATATCTTGGATAAATTCTTTAATAGAGAGCATGTTTTTTACCTTCTCTTCCTCTTTAAGAGGTAACAAAA
Organism: Torreya grandis; assembly: GCA_037957365.1. NCBI lineage: Eukaryota > Viridiplantae > Streptophyta > Pinopsida > Cupressales > Taxaceae > Torreya > Torreya grandis. The sequence goes on along the minus strand of JARHVA010002846.1, from coordinate 986,463 downwards.
ATACCTTTATACCACTTTTCCAAAAAATTTACATATTCTTTGCTCCATCATGAATTACATTTATATCAAATTTCCATAATCTCCCCAATAACACATGGCATGCATCTATTGGAATAACATCACACCATATTTTATCATTATAAGTTTTTCCTATAGAAAACTTGATTAAGCACCTTTTATCTACTTTAACATCATTCTCTTTCTTAAACTATGAAATCTGATAAGGATTATGATGATTTTCACATTGCAAATTTAGTTTCTCTATCATTTATTTAGAAACCATATTTTCATAACTACCACCATCTATAATTACTTTACATACCTTTCCACCCAAAGTACATCTTATTCAAAAAATATTTGATCACAACCATGTATCACCACCTTCTTTGTTTTATAGTTGTTCCTTCTTTGGAATGATCATTGTCCTTCTCATCATGAGATTCTCTTCAACATATGCTAGTGCAACTTTAGTATTTCGCTCTTCTGCTTGAGCCTCAACTAGATTCACTTTTAGGTGATCTTCTCGCCTCCTTTCTTGATCTTGATAGTGTGGACACTCAATTTCTTTGTGTCCTTATTTTCCACATATATAAAAAATATAAGATCTATGTTGATTCAGAAACCATCCTCTAGCACCATCATAACCTCATCCTCTCTAAAACCCTCTTCCTCTTTGTTGGTATTGAAACCCTGGCCTATTATCATCTTGCCTTTCTGCACCACATAATGATTCACCTCTATTAGTATTAGACCCACCTTTGATGGTATTAAACACACCTCATCCCCTTATTAAATGAGATCCACCTCTTCTTAGACCAAGAGATGTTCTTTTGAAATTCTATCTATTCTGTTTGTCTTCTACCTTCAAAGATAATTGATAAGCCTCCTCCATGCTAAGTATTCTATGCATGCTTACTTCATCTTGAATAGTAAATTTTAAACCATTTACATACCCTGCATCTATTTTTTCTTTTGTTTCATCATGTTCCACTCATATATAAATCTTTTAAAACTCATCTGTATACTATTGTGTATTGTGATCTTTTTGCCTCAAATTTTGAAATCTTCTATATAGGGTTTGTGCATAATTCATAGGAAGAAATTTTTCACTAAGATTCTTCTCCATCTTTTTCCACAAACTAATCTTATCTTTACCTTTTCTCTATCTCTCTTTCTATAGGTGATCCCACCAAATCATTGTATGACCTTTCAATTTCATGCATGCAAACTTTACCTTCATTTCTTCTCTCATAGTCTTCCATTTGAAGAAATTCTTCATGATATTCATCTAATCTATCAACTCCTCTGGTGTTAAAATACCTCCATAATCTAGAACATCAAATTTGATTCCTTCATTTATTCTTTTTAAATCCCAAACCATCCTCTTTTCCATAGATGGTAGCTGATCTTGTTGTTGTTCTTCTTGTTGAATTTTTTCATCATGATCTATGTCTTCCTCAGATTCGTCACCACCTTGTCTTCTTTTATGATTGGTGATACCTTAAGTTAATTGTTGCACTTATCTCTATATCTTTTTTTTATTCCAGTTCATATGAATAATACCTCCTCACCTCTCATCATTTCTTACTCCTCCAAGATTCAACCTTGCTTTGATACCAAATAATGAAACTGAAAAAACTATCAAGACACTAAATTATCAATAGGCTAAGATTTGAAACAATAACTAATATTGATTCATATTGAATGACTTGAAATAATCACAAACTTAAAACCATGCTTGAATAGGCCTCAACTTAGAATTAGATTTGACATGAAAAAATTCAAAAAAAACTAAAATCTAAAAAATAAAATAAAAATTAATAGCTACTATATTTAGTAAGTTTCACATGCAAGCACATGCAGCTCTAAAAATATTTTGAAATACTCTAAACACTAAAATTATCCTATGGGAATTATTTCAACTGAATTTTAAGTCTGATCATAAAAACATATAATTTCTAAACATTGAAAAATCCAAAAAAAATCAATAAACTGCAATTTCAAAACCTTAGACGGTCACGTTTAGCCTCTGAAAAACATTTAAAATTCCTCTAATTAAAATTTTCTAATTAGGGAAGCAATAAATTATTTGATATGGTTGTTTTAGCATGTGGAAGAGCTCAAATAGAGTTATGGATCAAAAGTTATGGCCTTGAGAAGTTTGGCCTATTTTTTCTACATCACCCTACCAACAAAGGGCATGATAACTACACTTGTTGGGCACTAGTTATTCTACCATTTGAAATCCAATTATTTTATCCTTGGTTTAAATCACCACATTCTCCATCGTATATGAAAATTCTCAATGATGGGCTTTGACCAAAGAACAAAAAGGTCTACAACTATTTATCCATTCATGAAAACAAAGAAGATGAGGGCAATGGAGCTCCTTATAATTAGACATTATGCCATTATCGAGCAAGGGAAGGGGAAGTGGGGAAGGGGAGGTTTTGTAAAGATTGATAAGTGGCATGATTTTTGAAAATAATGAAAACTAAATTAGGATTTTTCTTTTATATTAACATTCTTTTCGATTACATCAGTGGGGCTAGGAGTGCTCACGACTAACATAACAACGATTAGGTAAGTGCTAGTGGATGGGTGGGATTGTAAGTATTAATGGAGATGCTGATGGGAACCATCTATGGGTCAATGTACAATGTGGTAATCCACATCAAACATTACTTCTAGTTATGTTCAGTGAGAACTCACAATTTGTGAAGCAAGATGTTACTTTGTAGTTGAAATTTTTAGCTTCTTTCACATTTTGGCCCTTTTTAATAAATTGGAGAGTTTTTAATCCTCATTAGATTCATATAGTGGTACATTATCTATATAGTATACTTCATCATTATCCTCCCAAAGATAGGCATTGTTCTGGAAACCATGAGCCCTAGCCCCAAGAAATCCAAAAGAAGATGGTGTTCCACATTGACATATGACCTTGGCACCACCATACCACACAAAATTATAATAATAAGAAGGGATGTCCTAATTTGAAATAAATCCAACCCTGATTCTTTCAAGCACTACCCAATTTTGACTCTCAAAGTTCAGTTCAAATGAATGCTTAATGAATCAAGCATGGCTACCTTTGCTTTTGGCATCAATTGATTCAAACCTATCAAAAGATATGATAAATGCATCTCTTAATTTTTTTTCTTCACAAGCCTAAGTCTTCCCCTTTCCTCTTTTCAAGAAATAAATTCTAGACAAAAATTATTTTATAACAATTTGGCTAGCCTTAATATCTTGGTTTGTCATTAGTCCCCAACTTCAGTCATCTATCTTGAATAACATTGAATTTACATATTCATACTATTGGAACCTTTGGATTTTAGAATGAATTCCACAAGGACAATGCTTAGGAGTACACTCTATATATGTAGTACATTTAGGCATCTTTATCCACACATGCTCTCAAGGTCATTAGGGATGTATTTTCTAACACATATGGGAATGTCCTCATCTTTTTCTTATGGTTTAAGTTGATGGCAAAGTCATGAGTTTCATGTTCACTTATATTTCTCTTTTCCTTCAGTCAAAAGGTCTCCTTTTATTATATTATTTTTTAATATTGAAGCATGACAAGATAGGTTAGAATATTTTTCATGTGATTATCTGGTGATATGAACTTTGAACAAGGCATACGATCACATTTTGTTTGCATTCTTGAAATAAGAAGTGCAAAGTCACTATAGAGAACTGCAACCACTCTTTGAAAACCTAACCACATCACTTGTGATTTAGTAATAATGGTGAAGCTCTCTTTTATGAGCTATTATCATTGGACATCATTGGAGTAGATTTCTTCACGTGAGCCAAGCCTTGTCTATTGGGCTACGATTTGATGTTTCATTATGGGAAAATTTTATGTCTTTGTCTTTAAAACACCTCCAATCATCTGTACAAGTGTAATTGGGGGTGTTGTTCTGAAGTATTAAATTCTAAGAAAATAAGCACACACCCTTTTTAATTGACATGTGCCCTTTGATTTAAGTTTTTTGAAATTTATTTAAGTTCCCTCCAAAACATCATTACAAAGGGTGTGTGTCCTTTACATTACATAGGGCACACACCTTTTAGGCGTGGTAATCCAAGACAATTAAAATTTAGGCTTGGGCACATCTTTAAAATAGTGTGTACCCTTTGTAAAAGGGTACTCATCCTTTCTTAGTTATGGATAAGTTTTTCAAGAATGACCCTTTTTTGTCTCCCAACTTTGTGTACCCACCTAGTAATCTCTATGGATGTGCTAATGTGTCTAATAGATTCGCTTGACTAATGTTAGATAGGAATATATTTAGACATATTGTGTATTTATTTATATGGGACTCTTTGGGTAATTTTCATGCATCTAACATATGAAACATGCAGGCTAACCCATAAGTAGGATTTGGATATAAAAATTGACCATTAGTTGGTGCAGGATATGTCTATTATTTTAGAATAGATTGAGTTTAACACTTCTATCTATAAGGCAATAAAATTGATTTGATGGTCTTATGATAGTCTAAATATGATTTTAAACATGTTAGACACATATTAGGAAATTCTTAAAAGTGACTGATAATAAATAGGGAAGGTTGGACATATGAGAAACATGTAAATGTGAGAGAATTGTGAATAATAGCCACATGTGTACACACAAGTAATGTAAGGTGAAGGTATTTCAAAAATGACATGGTCAAGTATATTATCTCAGATTTTCATGTGTACAATGTCACAATTCTTACCAATGTAGGATTAACCTAGTTAGAACATTTTAAGTATTTGCTAGTTGCAGGTGAGAATGCGATAAATATTTTTAGTAGGGAGGAGGGAATGTTGTAAGTTTTTTTAGTAGTAAAGGAACAATAGATGTAATCTACCACTTCGAGCTTCTCACTATCTAGTCTATTCTCTCATGGACAAAGCTTTTTGAGCATGTAATATTTTATATATCACCCTTGTCTCACAATTCTTGGCGATATGGAATTAAGCCAATTATAACATAATAATTCTTTTACGTTAAGTAATAAAGGCCTCTGTGAACAAATTACACCTTAAATAATAGGTGTTAGTTATTTATCTGAATAATATATAAATAATACAAATATTTTAAATAAATTTATCTAAAAAAATGTTATTATATATCAATTTAATTTCATCATCTTCTTTACATTTTTTTTGTTAATTAGTAATAGATATCTATGTTGGACTTTTGAAAAAAAAAGTGAGTGCTGTCAAACTTTACAATAATTTAAAAAAAAAAATCTTATAAAAATTAAATGAATGTCCCATTTAAAATTATTCTTTAATTATTATATAGTTTTAGACATTGTAATAGACTACCACACCTTAATTAATATTGTAAAATACATATCAACATAATTACTACTTTAAAAATAAACATAAAAAAACAAATATTACAATGGCTTATGTTGGATTGAAAAGGATGAATAAAAATGAAAAGGCAGGAATATGCCATGCGTGAAAGGTTAAAACTGATGAAGAGGTGTTGATTTATGCCCCCCATCCGAAGGTCAATATCCAAGCTTTTTGGTGGGCCGTAAATCCCAAAAGATATTGCAACGCACAAAAGAAAATATCAGACAATTAATTGTATTTATTGTATTTTGATATTTTTTATTTTTGTTTATTGTTGGGCTCGTCACTTTTGTCTTGGTCGATGCAGAGGCCTCGTGGCTTCGTAAAAGGCCATGCAACAACTTTTAAGTTCTCCACATTCCAAAGCATATTGTCATTATTTTCGTGGACCCTCATTTTTAAAATAAATTAAATTTTTGGACAAATTATTGGTAAACAGATTTAATGGGTCTTAGTGTCGGGTATATATAGATCGACCTTTTATTCGAGTTTTAGAAATATCTATTGTATTAAATTTATTTGAGATATTTTTTAGGTTTGTAAATTTTGATGAGAATATACAAAACAAATTTCAGATCTGTCTTTTTTTTTAAAAATATTTATTAATAATATGTAAATACAACATTCATATTTCATTATATAGATTATTTAGTATGAAAATAATTGAAAAATATTTTAGAAAAATGGTCAATCACAAATTTAATGAGTGATATATTTATTTAATAATATAAGAGGGTTTAAATTATAAATTATCAGGGAAAAATTTAGATAATAGTGATAAAATTATTTTTAAATATTCATAAATTTTAAAAAAGTTGTTTCTTCATTCAACTTGTTTCTCATTAGCGAAGACTAAAAGACTCCTGATAAAACTTAAATTCCATATTTTTTCTTAGAAAATTGTTTAATATTTTTATTTAAAAAAAATCATTCAAATTCTTTTTAATAATTTTTACATCTATTAATATCAATTTATAAACATTTAATTTAAATAATAATAAAAATAAATTATCACAACATTCACTAAAATATAAATCTTTCTTAATTTAATCTAAAATATATTATCAGAATATCCATTAAAATATAAATCCCTCAATATATTTCTTAATTTAATCAGGGTGGAAATAGTGAGTGATATTAAGGCATTTATATGCATGGTATGCTTCTAGGAAAATATTTGCATATTTGTAACCTTTTGTTATTCAAAAGAGTATCAGTAAACATCTTTTCACGAATGACGCAGCCATGGGATGGAGCCCACCTGCAAGCTGGTTGCTTAATAACTAAGCTACAACCAGCGATGGTCCCACATCAGCATCTCTCTATATATACTAACCTCTCCTCTTTATTTTTCATGTTTTATTGTATTGCATAGTGAGGAAGAAATAATGGAGAGCAAAAGCTTTGAGATGGCAGGATTCTTGCTGTGCAGTTGGAAAAGTGTGTGGATGCTAAATGCTCTGCTCGCACAGATTATGATCCATGTTGGCATATTTTCTCAACAAAGTGGTGTGCTCAACATATCTACAGCTTTTACTCTGTTTTTTGTTGTGGGAATGGCCATTATTCGTTTCTTTGGAAGAAGCAGCAGGAGGACAAGTGCCATCAAATTCAAGACTTTAATGGGAGGGAAATGCAGAGGCATTTTCTGGCATGTAAGCCCCTCTTCAGAGGAATGTTTTCTCTACCTGTAACATAAATCAGAGTTTTCCGAGCTTAATTTTGACTCAGCTGTTCCTTTATGTGGAGATTGCATTTGTATAATTCTAGTATCATGTATTCTTAAGAAATAGTTTAATTACATATATTTCTTATATAGAAGAATTGGTTATATTTATATTTAAGGAATTATTATAATCCTCCATCTCAATTAATAGGAAATAATATATACTCAATAAATATTTATTTTTTTATTTATTATATCTTAATTTCTTTTTATTAAATTATTTATATATTTTAAAAAAATAAATTTTAATTATTATTTTTATTTTCCTAAATTATTATTATAAATCTTCACCTCAACCTAATCTATTTATTAGATTAATTTTAAAATAATATATATATTATAAATACACCCCTGATTTTTGAAATTATATACAATTAAATAAAGTAATTGAATTTCTAATTCTGAAAACAAAGGGTGATCTACAGCATGAATAATGGCTGACCTGCACATGGTTGCATTGCTACAAGTCAGGTGTCCAGCTTTATTGACTTTAGTTTTACACTAACCAGAAAACAGGCGTGGCAGAGTAAAATAATATCTGATATCCCCACCGACAAGGAGGAGCTTCGAGAAGCAATTTGTAGAAAGAATGATAATGCAGAGAATATTATAAGGCATTATGTTTTTTAAGCAGCCGTTTTTTTTTTTTTTTTAAATTTATTTATTTATTTTTGAGGAGGGAAGAGAGGATGAGGGAAAGGTTTAAGTGTTTTCTCTTCTTTCGTCTTTTATAATTTTATTTATTGGAAGTTAACATTGGAAGTAAATTTACATATAATTAAAGTTGGAATTTAAATTTAATTTATATGTAAAATAGAAAAAACTTAAATTATTTATGAGTGGAAGAGAAGAAAATTCATTTTTAATGACATTTATTAAATAATTAAAAGTATTTTAGAAAAGAACAAGTATGTACAATTAATTACAATAATCTTATTATAAGAATAAATGTATAATTCTAACTAAATAAATAAATAATGAAAAGATATAAAAATATATATAAATAAAATAATTTTTATATAAAATTGATTAATTTATTGATATGAGAATTATGTACAATTTTTTGTAAAAAACAGATATAAGGTATTTCTCTCATATATATATATATATATATATATATATATATATATATATATATATATATATATATATATATATATATAAACATTTAATAAGAAATGTGAAGCTATCACATTTTTATTTTTTATTTTTGGCTCTCTCCACTCTACTACAAGATTGTGATTTTTACAATTTGAATGACAAATACTTTAATATAGTTATTTTTAACAAAAAATAAAAATTCTAACTATACAAAGTGAAGAGATTCCCACTAGAGTATGGAAATTCACATGACAAATATTCCTCAAAAAGTAGGGAAGATCTATCACAACAAGAAACTCATCCAAACACAAAATTTTAGACGACTTTTTTTTGACATTTTTAATACATTCTCATATTTATTTGCTTAACCCATTAAAAATGTTTAAAGAAAATTTGACATTAAGAGGCAAACATGAATGAATTAGAGAGAACTATAAGCTTCTCAATATATCCTTAGGGTTTTAAATCCTAAGCACATATAAATAAATTGAAACCATGATCAAGATAAACATCTTAAGGGGAGGTGTTCGTCTTAAGGGGATGTGCCCATCTCAAAGGAAGGCACTTCAAAATATAGCATTGATCATTATTGTCCCACCCATATGTATCTATTTGGATTGAGGAAAGATTTTAGGGCAGGCAAAGTTTATTTATAAAGAAAGCTTATTGGGAAGGTAGAGAACTCCAAAAATTCTACCTGCACAAAAGAGAACTTGAGTGTTACATTTTAAAAAATATTTGAAATGGAATGTCATACAATTGCTTGCATTATATGTAATCTAAATTGATTTTGATGATGAAGCATAGATTTTACTTTTCATCTAGTGACATGCAAAAGAGAAAGCACACATTATCTAGCTTTTCAATGTAGAAGTAGAACATACTAAGCAAGTGATATCAATAGCAAGCAATCGCACAACTTAAGAAGGCTTCATCACCATCAACTTCAAAAAAAGAGAACAATTAACAAGGTGAAATGTGGTTATATGGAAACCACACAAAAACTTCAAATGTTGCATACAACAATCTCTAATTATGAAATCTACATCATGCCGCATGCAAATAAGTGAATATATTTAATATATCAAATCCAAGGAATGTATGTTTTAGAAAGGGTCAACACTTGAATAAAAAGCTAGCATTATAGATAGGTAATTAAAACTAAGACCATCCACACTTCTCAATGAATAAGAAGTATTTATATTGAAAGTAAACATGTGTTGAAAATCAAATATTAGTCTCTTTGAAAGAAACCTAGACACAAGTTATCTCTTCTACATTACATACTATCAATATAAATAATTAATAAATAGAAAACAAAAAACATCACATAAAAATAAGGTTAATGATTGTTGACCTTATTTCTAATCATTCCTTGTAAATCCTAATCTGATATTAATTTTGAAAATATTTGTTGATAGTATGTTGCATTTGATTTTAATACTTCTCACACAATAATCATAGCATGAGAAGTATTTCTAGTGTATGAATGTTTAGGACTGCTTTCACAAAACAACTATCAAAGACATTTGGTTATGTTTCTTATTTTAATATATAAAGGAAAAGTTTGTCAAGAAAAATGGAAAAGACAAATATAAATTAAAAAGCTTGGTGATGTATCAAGAAGAAAATGATCACGAAAACCAAAGAAGTAAGATATAATCCAAATATTAGAATGAGATCAGAAGAAGCAAGAAAAAATATAAAAGGTATACAAATCAAAATTATATAAATGTTTTTCAATTATAAAACAATTCACATAAATTACATTTCAATACATTAAAAAACTCTAAAGAAAGCTTAGATTAATAAAACGTAAGTTTTAGATCTGAATAATGAGAGTACAAGGACTTAGAAAATCCAAGAAATCAACTTTTCTTCAAAAGACCTCATTACATATATAGAAAAGAAGAGGACGAAAAATTCAAAATTCAGTTTCTGTCTGCCAGTTTGTCCTTTGCTATTTATCTCCTGCATTTATTGCATGCTACTGAGTCTATTTAAGTTTTCCTGATGCCCATGTCGTCCTACTTCAGTAATTTGTGGCTGGGATTCTTTTCAAATTCGTATGCCTATGTTATCTCGTTGTGCCTTAAAATATGAAACCGCTTAGAGCTCATGTAAATCTATTTGGGTTTAGAGAGCCATTATCAACTTGTTTGAACTAGACTCGTTATCATTGAGGACCAATTCGAGGATTGGAAGATAATTACCAAGATGAAATGCTTAGTTCATGTAGACTGATAGAGCTTTACAATGTCATTTACAACTGCGTGGTCATGCCTTTGAAACCTCAACAAGAGAATTACATGTATCACGAGTGTGGCAAAACCATTTACAATTGTTTTGAAGTTTTCTCGAAATAATTAAAAGCTTATTCGGAAATTAAAAACTGTTTGTCACTTTGTTAAGCCATGTTGTATGATTCAAAACATGAAAGGATGGTGAAAACTATTTGAAACTTCACAAAACATCCATATGGACATCCGAAATCTGATTAAAAACTATATCAAGAATGTCCTTTTAAAAATAGTCTTTATTGATACTTTTCAATTAATGAATCCAAAAATTATCAAGACAATAAACTATCGATAAGGAAAGCTTCTGAAAATAATATGTATTGATTTTTATTAAATGACTTGAAATGATTAAAAATTCAAACCATACTTAAATAAACCTCAACTCAGAATTTAGAGTTGACATGAAAAAATTCAAAAAACTAATTTAAAAAAAAAAAAATCTATTTTTAGTGGCTGTTATTTTTAATAAGTTTCGCATGCAAGCACACACATCTCTAAAAATCTTCCGAAATATTCTAAATGATAAAATTAGCTTATGGGATGAAATTTAACCGAAGTTGTTGTCCGGACATAAAAATATACAATTTCTAAAAATAATAAATTCTTGAAAATTTCATTAAATAATAATTTTGGACCTTCAGATAATCACGTATGGCCTTAAAAAAATATTAAAATAAACTCTAAATGGATAGGGAATATTGATAAACCATATAAATTTTAGATATAGTCATTTTGCCACGTGGAAGAGCTCAAAACAGAGCTATGGGTAAAAAATTATGGCCTCTGGAAGATTGACCTATATTTTTTGCATAATTCTCTTTTCGTTGAAAACAACTTAGCTCCTGCGAGTTGCCCTGATTGTACTTCTACCATTTGTCTTTGTCAATCTTCTTCGGCTCCCATTTTGTAATCCAAGTGTTGTCTTCTTCCTGCAATTCTTCCCACTACATCAAATACTTGTTATAATTCCCTTGCCTTGTGCTCATTATCTTCATATCCAAACCTACACTATTTTTTCTTTCTTCTTCATTGTAACATGTTGCTGTCAATTTAATTATTTATCCTCATCACTTTCATCATATTCTCTATGGAATTCATATAAATATGAAATATTAAATACTACAAATATATCAAAATTATGTGGTAAACTCACATTATAATCATTGTCATTAATTCTCTTCACAATTTTGCATGGTCCAATTGTTTAGTTCTTCAACTTGTTATACGTGCCTTTTGAAAATATTTATTTTCTCAAGTAAACCATTACTAACTCTCCCTCTTCAAATACATTTGATCTTCTTCTGACATCTACTAATGCTTTATATTTCTCATTACATTCCTGCAACTTTGTTTTTACTCCTTGCAACTGCTGCATATGCTCTGCAAACACTTCTACATCATCACTAACTTGATTTGCAATTGGTAATTGTATAAAATCTAAAATAACCATAGGATTTATTCCATAAACAATTTAAAATGATGATTTTCATGTTGAGCTATTCACTGAACAATTATATGCAATCTTAGCTTATGGTAAAGCCAAGTCCCATTTCTTGGGCTTCTCTCCCACTATGCACTTTACCAAATTTTTCAAGCTCTTATTCACAACTTCTATCTATCCATCTATTTGTGGGTGATATACACTAATGAATTGTAGCTTGGTACCCATCTTTTTTCACAAAGTCTTCCAAAAATGACTTAGAAATTTTGTGTCCCTATTTTAAGTAATAATTTTTAGAACATCATGCAATCTCACAATATCCTTAAAAAATAATTCTACAACTCTAGTGGCATCATTGGTTTTATTATATGCAATAAAATGAACTATTCTAGAAAATATATTTACAACAACAAAAATTGAATCGTTACCTCTCTGTGTGTTTGGCGATCCCAACACAAAATTCACACTCAAATCTGTCCATGGTCCTCTTAGAATCGGTAATGGCATGTATAATCTAGTATTTTGTACATGTCCTTTAGCCACCTAACATATCTTGTAACTTGAAACATACCTTGTCACATCTCTTTGTATCTTTGGCCAAAAATACTTTTCTTCCACCAAAGTTATTGTCCACATCTTATGAAAATGTCCAGCCAAACCACCACTATGCAATTCTCTAATTATATTGTCTCGTAGAGACTCAATTAGAATGCATAATTATTTCATTTTGAAGACATAACCTTATTGTATAATATATTTATCATGAATAGTATTTGTCTCACCTATTAATGGGTTCTTGCACTGCTTAACTACCTTGCTAAAATATAGATCAGTATCATATAATTCTTTGATAGCTTCAAATCCAACTATTTCACTCACCATAGTAGTTAACAACGCTACTCTCATGCTTGATGCATCAGCTACCTAATTCTATTTTCTTGATTTATGCTTCAACATAAAAGTATACCCCTGTAAGAAAGAAACTCACTTTGCATGCTTACTATTCAACTTATTTTGTGTATTCACAGACTTCAAAGCCTCATGATATTTTAATAGTACAAACTCTTTAGACACTAGATAATGCCTTCAATGTCTTAATGATTGTACAATTGAATAAATTTCAACATCATAACTAGAATACTTTGTTCTTACCTTGTTCAATTTCTCATTGAAATATGCTATTGGCTTTCCTTCTTGACTCAACATAGCACCAATACCCACAAAAGAAGCATCATAATCAACCTAAAACACTTTGTTAAAATCCAATAATGCTAAAATTTATCTTCTTGTTTTCTTCTTCTTCAAAAATTCAAAGATTTTTGTGACTGCTCTAGTCCATGAAAATTTCTTCCCTCTCATGCAATCTTTTATTTGTGCCACAATACTACTAAATTTTTTAATAATTGTTTTCTAAAAAATTGTTAAATCATGGAAAATTCTTACCTCTGTTTATTTTATCTTTTCTTCATCCATTCTCACCCCATCTACTGACACTCTAAATCTCAAAAATACCAAACTATTCTGCATAAACCTACACTTCTTCAAATTTGCATACAAGGTTTTCTTTCTTAACAAATCCATTACTATTCTCAAATTTTGTAAGTGTTCCTTAATCTTACCTAAAATCAAAATATCATCAAAATAAACAACCAAAAACTTATCAATATATTATTTTAGCATTGTATCCTTCACCCTCATAAATTTGCTAGGTGCATTAGATAATATGAATGACATCGCCATCCTTTGATATAAGTCATCCCTAGTCTTGAATGTAGTTTTTCGTTCATCTCCTTCACAAATTAGAATCTGATAATAACCACTCCTTTAATCAATGATTGTAAAATATTTTTCTCCTACGATCACACTCATCATATCATCTAAATGAGGTATAGAAAACCTATACTTGATTGTAATTTTATTAATTATTCTACTATCCACAGACATTCTCCATCCTCCATCTTTCTTTGGAGTTAGAAATGTTGGTGTTGCACATGGACTTATACTCTCCCTTATCACCTTCTTATTTAACAATTGAGTAACCTATTTATTTATTTTTGCATGTTTTATTGAATTCACCTTATATGTTGATTGATTGGGCAGAGCTGATTCTAGAATCAAATCAATGTGATGTTGAATATCTATTTTCGGTGGTAAACAATTTGGTAACACATTAGGTATAATATCTGCATATTATTTCAACACTCTTGTTGCTTCTGTTAGTATTGACACCATTTCTATTTTTTAATTCTCTACTACTAATAAATAAAAACTTGCTACCTTCATAACTTGAATAATTTTTTTAGTAGAGAGTATGCTTTCTCCCTTCTCTTCCTCTTTATGAGATAACAAAACTATCTTTGTACCACCTTTTTAAAAAGTGTACATGTTATTTGCTCCATCATGAATTAATTTTCTATCAAATTACCATAGTCTTTCCAATAACACATGGCATGCATCCATCAAAATAACATCACACCATATTTTATCATTATAAATTTTTCTTATAGAAAACTTGATTAAGCACATTTTATCTAGTTTAACCTCATTCCCTTTCTTAAACCATGAAATCTGATAAGGATTAGGATGTTTTACACATTTCATATTTAGTTTATCTATCATTTTTTAAAAATATATATTTTCACAACTACCACCATCTATAATTACTTTGCATACATTTCCACCTGAATTACATCTTGTTCAAAATATATTTTATCACAACCTTGCATCACCACCTTCTTTATTATACACTTTTTCCTTCCTTGAAGCAACCATTGTTCTTCTCATAATGAGATTCTCTCCAACATCTACACATGAAACTTGAGTATTTTTCTCTTTTATCTTAGCCTCGACTAGATTCAATCTTGGGTGATCTTCTTGCCTCCTTTCTTGATATTAATAGTGTGGACACTCAAATGCTTTATGCCCTTCTTATCCACATCTATAACATAAACAATATTTTTATTGATTCAAAAACATTCCTCTACCACCATTGCAACCTTGTCATGTCTAAAATCTTCTTCTTCTTTGTTGGTATTGAAACCTTTGCCTATTATCATTTTACCTTTCTACACCATGTGATGATTCACCTCTATTAGCATCAGAGTCATGTCTGGTGGTATTAAAACCATTTCATCCCTTATTTGGAGGGGATCCATCTCTTCTTGGACCAAGAGATGTTCTTATGAAATTCTATCTATTTTGTTTTTCTTTTGACTTCAAAGTTAATTAATAAGCTTCCTCCATGCTAAGAATTTTATGCATGTTGAATTCATCTTGAATAGAAAATTTCAAACTATTTAAATACCTTATAACCATCTGATCTTATGTTTCATCATGATCTACTCATATGAAAAGCTTATAAAACTCATATGTATACTCTTGTATATTGTGATCTTTTTGCATCAAATTCTATAATATTCTATATAGGGTTTGTGCCTAATCCACAAGTAAAAAAATTTCCATTAGATTTTTCACCATCTTTTTCAATGAATTAAACTTCTCTTTTCCTTTCATCTATCTCTCTCTCTGTAGGTGATCCCACCAAATCATTGCATGACCTTTCAATTTCATGCATGCAAACTTCACCTTCTTCTCTTCCCTCATAGTCTTCCACTTAAAGAATTTCTCCATGCTATTCATCCAATCTATCAAATCCTATAATTTTAAACTAACCCCATAATCTAGAACATCAAATTTGATTCCTTCATTTTTTTTCTAAATCTTGAACCATCATCTCTTCTTTCGATGGTGGTTGCTCCTATTGTTCTTCTTCTTGCTGAACTTCTACATCACGATATGTGTCCTCCTCATCACCACCTTGTCCTATTATATAGTTGGTGATAACTTTAGTTAATTATTCCACTTGTATTTATAGCTCTTGTATAGTCTAGTTCATCTATGCAATACCCCCTCATCCACTCACCATGTCTTACTCCTCCAAGATTCAAACTTATTCTGATAGCAGATAATGAACCCAAAAACTATCAAGACAATAAAATATCAATAAGTAAAGCTTTTAAAAATAATAAATTATATTAATTCATATTAAATAAATTAAAATAATTATGAATCCAAACCATGCTTAAATAAACCTTGACTCAAAATTTAGAGTTGACATGCAAAATTTAAAAAAAAATAAAAAATAAAAATGTTTATTTTTAGTAGCTGTTATTTTTAGCAAGTTTTGCATGCAAGTGTAGGCATCTCTAAAAATCTCTCAAAATATTCTAAATTATAAAATTATCCTATGGGATGAAATTCAACTGAATTTTATGTCTGGACCTAAAAATATAAAAAATTTAAAAATAAGAAATTTAAAAAAAAATATTAAATGGCAATTTTGAACCCTTAAATAATCACATATGACCTTTGAAAAATATTTAAAACAAATTCAAGTGGATAGTGTGGCTTAGGGAAGCATCTGAATTTTCAATATATTTATTTTGGCTCATGAAATAACTTTAACGGAGCTATAGGTCAAAAGTTATGGCCTACATTTTCTACATCATCGAGCTTCGTGAATGTCAAGCACGTACTTATAAAAAACTTTTGAAAATATTTTATACATGTTCTTGTTTCTAAACCTAGTTAGCACTTGGTATTTCTTATTTTATGATGAAAGTGTTCTTCAACTTTGAAAAATAATTTTATTCATCTACTGCCAAAAGTTCTTCATAGGCTTCCTTCAATGGTAAAATATGATCATTGAACTCAATATTGACCCTTTTGCAAATGATATGTTTTGATTTTTAGCATGAAAATCAAAGAAACTTTTTACTTGATGGGATAATCAGTGGAATTTAATGGTTATTAAAAACTATCTTGACCGATTATTTTTTAGATAATGTTGCATATTTTAGCTTATTTTAATAAATTGGAGAGTAGTTCATCCTCATCAAAGTCAAATAGTGGGATATCCTCTATAGAGTATCTTTTATCATTATTTTTCCAAAGATAGGCATCATTTTGGAAGCCATGAGACCTATCCCCAATTAATCCAAAATAAGATGGTTCCCCACATTGACATCATGCCTTGGCACAACCATACCACTCAAATTTATATTCATAAGTTAATTTTGTTCTACAAGGGATGTCCTACTTTTCAAAAACTCCAACTTGATTCCTTTAAGTACTATCCACTTTTGAGTCTTAGATTTCATTTCACATGAATTATTAATCAATTGAGCATGGATGCATTTTATTGTGTCATCAGTTGATTTAAACCTATCAAAAGGTTTAGTAAATGCATCTCTTAAAATTGTTACTTCATAAGCCTAAGATCACCTCCTTTCCTCCTTGCAAGAAATAACTTCCCTACATTATTTTATAAGAAATTGGCTAGCTTAATATCTTAGTATGCCATTAGTCCCCACCTTTAGTCATATGTCTTGAATGACTTTGACTTTACATATTCATGTTGTTTTAACCTTTTGTTTTTTCAATGATCTCCATAAGGGAAATACCCAAGAGTACACTTTGTATATGTACTACATTTAGGCACCTTTCTCCTCACATGATCTCAGGGTCATCAAGAATGTATTTTCCAACACACATGGGAATGTCCTCATTCTTATGTTTCATTTGTGTTAAAATTGTGGTGGATTCATGAGCTTCATGCTGACTTTTATTGATCTTTTCCTTCATTCAAAAGGTCTCATTTTTTGTAATAAATTTGAACATGATAGCATGAGAGGGCATGTTAGAATATTTTTCAAGTGATTATCTAGTGAGATAAACTTTGAACAATGTAAAATGTCACATTTTGTTTGTGTACTTAAAATAAGAAGTGTAAAGCCATTGTAAAGACTTAGAACCATTATTTGCAAAGCTAACCACATTACTTATTATTTAATAACAATGGTGAAACACTCTTTTATGAGCTATTATCGTTGGCAGTCTTAGAGTAGATTTATTCACATGAACCAAGCCTTGTCCATTGGGCTATAGAGTCAATGTCTCATTCTATAAAATAATTATTGTCTCTATCTTTGGAAAACCTCCAATCACCTATAGGAGTTTAATTGTGGATGTTGTCACAAGATGTAATATTTCACAACAATAGCTGGATTCAATTATGGGACCACATTTCCTAATGAAATACATGATAAATTTTTAATATTTAGTATCTCATGTCCTATTGTTATGGAACCTTGAAATTAGTGTGTAGAACAAATTTATTCATCCTAATCTAGCCAACTGATAGCTAGTTCACTTATCTCAATCATATGATAAATGAACACATGATGCGAGGCCATATCACATTTTTATTTATCTGACACATAAGGAACAAACATTCACATCATTATTTACATTTTCATGATTGAAAATTTCATCATTTCAATACACTCTCAAATATGATGTCTTCAAGAGCCACTTGATTGAAATACTTCACAATTATTTTTGGTATGTTAATATAAAAACTGAAGAAGACTTTCACTATAGAATTAGCATAATGTTGGAGATGGACTTCTCATTTGTATTCAAATAAGGTGTCCAAATCAATATAAATGGAAATACTAAAACTTCAAAAAATGATCATACATCTCCTAAAAATGGGATCCTTTCTTCAACTCTGAAGCAATGGTTATCTTAACATTTTTATGTAAAGCATGTGACTTTTTACTGAGAGTTTACAATTAGAAAACACAACTATGAACACATGCATGTACAAATACCAACGCTCGAAGTAGAGATAAAAACAAATATACCAATGCATTTATTTGGATAAAACACACACACATCAAAATAGAGACAAAAGAAAAACAAGCCAAAATAGGGAAAGTAGAACTATTTAGAGGG
Organism: Torreya grandis; assembly: GCA_037957365.1. NCBI lineage: Eukaryota > Viridiplantae > Streptophyta > Pinopsida > Cupressales > Taxaceae > Torreya > Torreya grandis. The sequence continues at coordinate 967,727 of JARHVA010002846.1, read as the reverse complement.
AGCAGAGGGAAACAAAAAGACCAGACACAACTATTATCTGACTAGGAGAAGTACCTAACTTTTAGAAACAATGAATTTGACTCATGATACCTAAACACATTTAGCATAAGTGACCAAGTAGGTGTAAAAAGGATGAACCTACAATTTATGTGTGTACTAAAATAATCATGAATGAACAAATCAGTAGTGTCTTTAGGTTTTAAAATGGAATCATTGCAAGTTTTCCAATCTTTTGTGATCATTCTTTAGAAATAATAGACTTATTTAATTTCTTCTTAGATGGATTTGAATTCTTTTGTGTTAGATACATGACCAAAATCAAAGAGGATTGTGTCACATATCTTTTCTTGAGCTAGAACAATAATAGGATTATCTTATGTTCCCATGACATAGACAAATTCATTTTTCAGTGAATCATATTCATCAACTAATTCTACATTGACATTTTCCATTTTTATTGAAATGAATATTGGGCACCATTATTTTTTTTCCACCTCCACGTCTTCTTTGATTTTAATCTTTGCATAAATATGATCCTAAATCTACATAGGCTTGATTGAATTGGCTTTATATCCTACATATAACTCTTCTGTAGTGCAACATAAATTGGAAGCACCAATAAAATCTTCACTTTTGACTACTAAATCTTTCATTCTAATACAAGAGGGATCTTCTTCTTTATAGGGTAGGAAACACTTTTTCTTTTTCTCTACTCAAGTTTCAACATTCTTGATCAAGTATTTCTTTCAAAATATTTATCTTGAATGTTAAGGGCTCTTGATTATATCAAGTTCCATTGCTTCTTTACAACATAAGGTAGTTTTAGCACATTTTGAAACTTCTTTATTCAACATCTTAAATAGGATCATGCCATTTTCAATTTTAATAACTTCTTGTTGCAAAACTTACACATTATTTATTTATTTTCTCATAAAGATAAATATGATTTATGGATGTAGAGAACTTATTAAAATACCAAATTGATTATTGGGACTTGGTTGATCAACTTGAGGGATTGATCTCAATAATTTGTTGAAGCATGCTATGAACCCTCTCATTTGTTCTTCTTATTGCTTTTGGATTTGGAATAAATATGATAACAATGCACACACATCCATAACTAGTTTGAATCTATTCAAAGAACTTGTTCTTCAAGGAGTCACAAAAGAGAATGCACTCATATTTTAGGTGCAAGAACCTTTCAATATTAGGTCTAGTAAGAGTTTCAATAAAATTTTCACCGAGACATAAAGATGCATAAATCCCAAGATACTATTTGACACTATGAAATCAAGGATATGATCATATGCATCTTGATCATTTCATCTTGAAATTTTTGAAAATGTATTCTTCAATCCTAAAGGTAACTCACTATATTAAGTCAAAGCCAATGGCCTAGAGCATTTTCCCTATGGGATATAGAGAACATTGGGTTTTGGATGAACCAATGTCATTTATTCAATTAGAAAGATGTAGGCACTATGTAATTCATCTCAATAGATTCTCTAACCTCCATTCCTTGGGAGGTTCCTTTAAATGTCTAAAAAATTGAGTATCCAAGGTGCCCTCAATCCCAAGAGAAGTCACCAAAATTGTTGGCAATATTATATGTCATAATGTATTTTTTATTATTTATTTGACTCACCTAACTATGTGTGAAATTAAAATTGACACATTGGATAAACCATGACTTAAATAATGATTTTATTCTCAGTTTGATAGGGGTATATCCCTTGTATGGTGGAGGGTTTTGGGGGTTTTAGGTACTTTTATCTAGAAAGTATGAAAAGGAAATGTCAATGGAAGAATGGGGAAGTCTATGAATTGGGAGAGAATATAGAGAAATGGAAGGGAGAATGGGATGTTTTCAATGGAATAAACAATGTGTTATATTATGTAAAGGACTCAAATTGAACAAAATAGGTTAGACAATTCAACAATGGAAACTTGTATCTTACGAAAGCCAACAAAGGTAAACTTTAAATGAATGAATGAATTACATCGTCAAAGGAGATTCAAGGCACAAAGTTATCCAAAACTCTTATCTATTTATAGTTGGAAATAAACACAAAGTTTTCCATTTCCTCTTTTCAAGTAGGGTTTTGTTTGGCATCAAATAGTCTTGGGTTTGGAACCTTCCTTCAACATGTAAATAGAAATACGAAATAACTAACGAGATAATAAATATTACCTAAAGATCAAAGTATTCATTCAAATTAGGTTGCATGTGTAAAACACAAAGTATGTCCTATAGGGTTTATGAAACAAATTTTGCAAAGCCAAGAGTGTTTGCATGTAATCAAGAAAGAACATGTTTTTAACCAATCTCTTTATTCATAAACTAAAATTCAGATTTTACAAATAATAAATAATAAAATTTCACAAGGTAATCCACTCACTTTACGTATTTGCTTACATTGCATTCACAAAAACCCTTTGATACAAATAAACAATTGTACAAAGTTACAACAGTTCTTTCTCCATGAGCTCAGAGAGGAAGTAAATCTGAACCCCTTTACAATGACAATCACATTCCTTGGGTGGTTACATAGCTATCTTTTGGCTTTGCTTAACCTATACATAAAATTTTTTAACTTGAGTTGAGTTTTCCTACTTAATATTTTTATTAGTCACATGAAATTTTACAAAACATTTGAATTTTAATGTTTATGCTTCTAGATTTGACATTAAAATTTACGAGGAATTCACATTTATAATCACTTCAAAATATTCCTTCATAACGAAGATCAATTTTATGAAGTACTTTGGACGTATCATTGAATTTACACCTCATGCTTCCTTTGCTTGAATTCTCAATTGCTTGTGCATTATCTGAAATCTCAACCACACTAGAAGAACATTCATTATCTGAAATCTCAACTACATTAAAAGATCTTTGAACGATGACCTCGTTTGTTCACAAGTCGAATTATGTGCGGCCAAACTCTATACACCTTTTCCACATCTTGCAATATCATGTTCATATGAAGGTCAAATGAATTTAAAAAAAAAAATTAACACATTTTTTATTTATTTATAATAAGAAGACATAAAATTAGTGGACCCTTCACCTTCTCTACAATCATGTCAAAGATATTGACTTGATGGACCTTTTCTACTACTTTTTCAAGAAGGGAAGTGTGACCTTAGCTTGTTCGTGAGCTTCAATTGATTCTACTAATATTCTCTTGGGAGATATGTTTACTATATATTTAGGGACCTCCTGTGGAAAATTTTGACGACATCATTTCAAATTATCCAGAGGCCGCACTCGACCATTATGAGGTTGAAGTCCATCAGTTTGAAGTGCTTCCAAAGGATCAAGGTTTGTTTAGTGTTATTTGGGCTTTGTGAATGTTCAACACATACTTATAAAAAGCTTTTGAAAACATTTTATACCTGTTCGTGTTTCCAAACCCATTTAACAATGAAAGTGTCATTAAAATTTGTAATATGCTTCGAATCATCTACTGCCAAAAGTTCTTCACGGGCTTCCTTCGATGGTAAAATTTCACTAATGAACTCAATATTGATGACCCTTTTGCTAATGAGATGTTTCGAATTCTATCCTGAAAAGCCAAGAGATTTTTTATTTGGAGAACAATCGGTGGATCTCAATGGTCATTAAAAATTATCCTCGTTGATTCATTCTCAGACAATGTTGCATCATCACTAGCAAAAAATAGTTTTGCATTTACATTATCGACTTCCATTTCTTCAGGTGTGGATTAAATTGTTCCTTCAATTTCCATAGATAGTGTCTTATGATCTAAATCAATAATATTCATTTCATGTCTCTCGTCCCGTATAGCAGTTTCTGCTAATTCTAACAATGTTTACTTATTATCTTTACTAGCTAAGAAATCAGAAGAGATGTTATCTTTCTGATCAGTGGCAGTAAAGGAAGTGGATTCCCTACTACTTGTCTCTAGAGAATCCGCAGTCTATGAAGCAAGATGTTGCTTTGTAGCTTCAATTATTAGCTTCTTGCACATTTTGGTCCATTTTAAGAAATTGTAGAGCGATTCATCCTCATCAGTGTCATATAGTGGGACATTCTCTATAGAGTATCTTTCATCATTATCTTCCTAAATATATATACATTGTTCTATAAACCATAAGAGCTAGTCCCAAGAAATTCAAAATGATGGTGTTCCACATCGACATCGGACATTAGCACCACTATACTACTCAGAGTTACAATGATAAGTTAACTCTCTTCTGCAAGGGATGTGCTACTTTGTAAAAATTGCAACTTTGATTCCTTCAAGCACTGTCCACTTTTGAGTCTTAAAGTTCAGTTCACACGAATGACTAATGAAGCGAGCGTGGATACCTTCCTTTAGGTATCAATTGATTCAAATCTATCCAAAATATATGATAAATGCTTCTCTTAAAATGTTTTCTTCATAACCCAAAGATCTCCTCCTTGTCTCTTTGTAAGAAATAACTTCCCCACATTATTTTATAACAATTTGGCTAGACTTAATATCTTGGTTTGCCATTAGTCCTCAACTTTGATTATATATCTTGAATAACTTTGAATTTACATATTCATATTGTTGGAACCTCTAATTTTTAGAGTGATCTCCACAAGGGCAATGCCCAGGAGTACACTCTGTATATGTGTAGTACATTTAGGCATCTTTCTCCACACATGCTTTCAAGGTCATCAAGTATGTATTTACTAATACATATGGGAATGTCCTCTTCCTCTTTTTTTTTAAATAGGTAAAGTTGATGACGGAGTTATGAGCTTCATGTTGATTTTTATTTTTATTTTTTGTCATTTAAAAAAGTTTCCTCTTTTTTGTTGTAATAATTTTGAATATTGAATCATGAACAAATTGGTTAGAATATTTTTCAGGTGATTCTCTGGTAAGATGAACTTTGAGCAAGGTAGTAAATCACATTTTGTCTATATTCTTGAAATAAGAAGTGCAAAGTCATTGTAGAGAATTGCAATCACTCTTTGCAAACCTAACCATACTTGTTATTTAGTAAACAATGGTGAAGCACTCTTTTATGAGCTAATTTCATTGGTCGTCAATGGACTATATTTCTTTACATGTACCAATACTTGTCTATTGGGCTATAGAACTGATGTCTCATTTTGGAAAAGTTTTATTATTTTTTTCTTTGAAACACTTCCAATCGTATGTACAAAAATAATTAGGGGTGTTGTTGTAAAATGTAAAATTTCACGACAACAAGTGAGCACCCTTTGTAAAGGGCATATTCCCTTTAATTTAAGTTTTTTAAAACTTATTTAAGTTTCCTCCAAAATAACATTACAAAAGGTGTGTGTCCTTTACATTACGTAGAGCACATACTCTTTAGGCTTGGTAATCCAAGCGAATTGAAATTCAGGCTTGGCTGCATCTTTAAAATAGTGTGTGCCCTATTTAAAAGGGTGCTCATATTTTATTAGTCATGGACAAGTTTTTCAAAAATGACCCATTTTTTGGCCCTCAACTTTGTATAGTGACCTGACAATCTTTATGGATGTGGAAATGTGTATAATAGACTTGCTTGACTAATGTTAGATAAGAATAGATTTAGACCTATTGTGTATTTATATAAAACTCTTTGGGTATTTTTTTCATGCTTCTAACATGTGAAACATGCTGACCAACTTATAATAGGATTTGAATATGAAAACTGACCATTATCTAGCACGGGATGCATCTTGAATTTTAAAACAGTTTGAGTTTAATAGTTCTATCTAGAAAATAAGAAAACTGATTTGATTATCCTATGATAGTCTAAATATGATTTTGAACATGTTAGATACATATTAGGGAATTCTTATAAGTGACTGATAATAAATAAAAAAGATTGAATCTATGAAGAACATGTAAATGTGAGAGAAAGGCAAATAAAAACCATATATATACACACAAATCATGTAATACGTAAAAATACCTCATACATTAAAAATTAAAACTTATAAAAAAGTGTTGATTTATTCCCCATCCGAAGGCCAATATCCATGATTTTTGGTGGGCCATAAATCCCAAAAGATATTAAACACATAAAAGAAAATATTAGACAATTAAAAGCATCTGAGATTCGAGAAGAATTTATTGTGTTTTAATTTTTTTAATTTTTTTTGTTTATTGTTGAGCTCATCACTTTTGTCTTTGGGTCAATGTAGAGAGAGGCCTCGTGGCTTCATAAAAGGCCACCCAGTAACATTGAAGTTCTCCACATTCCAAAGCATATGCCCAAAAATTATTATCATTTTCGAGGACCTTCATTTTTAAAATAAATTAAAGTTTTGGACAAATTATTGGTAAAAAGATTTGGTGTTGGTGTATGAATAAATGGTCTTTCATTTTTAATTTAGTGTTGGGATTCAAAAGTTTGTATTTTATGAAATTTATATGAGATATTTTTTAAGATTATAATTTTTTGATAAAAATATTTAATTATCATTTTTTTTCTTCAACATTTATTAGTAATATGTAAATATAAAGTTTTTGTTTTATCATATAAACTATTTAATATAAATATAATTAAAAAATATTTTGGAAACATAGTCAATCATCAATTTAATGATTAACATATATTTACTTATTAATATAAAAGGATTTAAATTATAGATTATGAAAAAAAATTAAAATATTAATAATAAAATTATTCTCAAATCTTCATTTATTTTAAAAGAGTTATTTTTTTATTGAATTTGTTTCTTATTGATAAAGATTAAACAAATTTTACCAACACTCAAATTTTATTGTTTTTTGTTTTAGAATTGAAATAAAACACAAAGTGCCTAAACTCATAAATAAAATTTAATATTTTAAAAAAAAAAAATTATTGAAAGGAGAATCATATAAAAAACATTAGTAGCCATGTATGAATAAATCGAACTTCTTCAATTTAAATAATAGTAAAAATATATTGTTACATGTCTACCAAAATATAAATTTTACAAAATATTTTTTAATTTAAAATGATAAAAATATATTATCACCACATCCATTGAAATGAAAAATAATATTAAAACATTTATATACATTGTGTTTCTAGTATTTCCTGATTTAATCCCATGAAAAATGATATTAAGGCATTTGTGTGCATTTACATATTTATAACCATTCCTTATTCAAAGGAGTCAGTAAACATCTTTTCACCGATGAAGAACCCAGAAGATGGAGCCCACCTACAAGCTGGTTGCTTAACAACTAAACTATTAGCGATGGCCCTACATCACCATCTCTCTATATAGTAATCTCTCCTCTTTATTTTTCATGGTTTATTCTATTACATGTAATTAGTGAGGAAGAAAGAATGCCGAGCCAAAGCTTTGAGATGGCAGGATTCTTGCTGTGTTGTTGGAAAAGTGTGTGGATCGTAAATGCTCTGCTCGCACAGAATATGATACATGTTGGCATATGTTCTCAAGAAAGTGGTGTGCTCAACATATCTACAGCTTTTACTTTGCTTTTTGTTGTGGGAATGGCCATTATTCGTTTCTTGGGAAGAAGCAGCAGGAGGACAAATGTCATTAAATTCAAGACTTTAATGGGAGGGAAATGCAGAGACATTTGCTTGCATGTAAACCCCTCTTCAGAAGAATGTTTTCTCTACCTGTAACATAAATCAGAGTTTTCCAATCATAATTTTGACTCAGCTGCTTCTGTATGTGGAGATTGCATTTATATAAATCTAGTATCATGTATTCTGAAGCAATAGTTTAATTACACGTCTTATATAGAAGAATTGGTTACATCTCTATTTTTATTATTTAAATAATTATTATAATTTTTTATTTTGAATAATAGGAAACAATGTATAGTTGATAAATATTGATTGGTTTATTTATTATTATTTTTTTCTTTTTGTTTTTTTAAAATTATATATATTTGAAAAAGATAAATCTTGATTATTATTATTTTTATTTGATATGGTAAATATTATAGGTTTTGAAGATCTCAAAATTTAATATAAAGGAGAAAAAGATGTATCGTTTATGCATAAAAAGAATGTGTTTATCAAAGGTAATGGGAAAAGCACAACAACATGCCAAAAACAACAAACAAGATAAAACAAATAGTGGTTATGCCCAACCACTTTTTGTGAATTACCAGTGATCTTTTGTATTCTTTTTGCATTTAGCAACTATCTTCTATGGTTCTATTCTGAGACCCTCTGAGCCATTAGTTTCTCCCTGGATTCCCCCTGAGCGGAGGGTCATATAGGGAGGTTGTGACACTACTTTTGAACATTTTTTCTTTTTCTGCACCTTTGTCCAGTGTTCCTTATCTTCTACAACATAGAGTTGGGATTCCACTACCAGGTTCTCATATGTTTCTGCCTCAGATAATTTCAAGTCTAAAAATTTATCGGAGGACTCCGGTGCAAAGGGGACTACCATGTTTGTGGCTTCCCTTGGAGAGATTAGATCTTTCAACAAAACATCTCTAGATTGAGGACTTTTAAGGTCCTCATTTGGAGCAAAGGGTTCAATATCTTCCAAATGTGACTCGCTATCAAAACCATATAGATCTCCTTTAGCATCCCCCTGTAGAAGGTCAATGTTGCAGTCTTTCCACCAAGAGGATTCCTTTTTTCTTCTTCAAGGAAATGCAGTGTTTGGTTAAGTGGTTTGTATTAAAACAACTACGACAATGAAAAAATAGGCCTTCATAGCCCAGGGGTTGGGACTAAGAGTGGTCCCCAACTTGTAGAGTGACATTTTCGGGCAAGTTCTTGGAGGTGTCAATATTCACTAAAATTCTAGCAAAAGTAGTGTGGTAAAAATGATCAGTATCAAGATGCATTTGCAAGTAATCTCCCAATGAATTACCAATAGCCTTTAGACTAGATTCAGTCCAAAACTAGAGAGGAATACAAGGTATACGAACCCAAATAATTTTTTCATTAAATGGTTTTGTGAGGGGGTTAAAGGTAGGGGACCATGGTTTGATGACAATGAGGTGGTGATTCAAACTCTAGAAATTGTTTTGAATATCTTCGTTGTCTTCAATATTGTGGAAGACAATAATAAAGAAATTTTTTGCACATGGGTAAATATCAAGAGTACATGATAGGAGGGATTGCCAATGCTTCAAGATCCAGGCATGCAACTCTTAAAGTTTTGGCCAGTAATCCATGATTCCACATATGAGACCTTTCATTGAGAAGAATTTTTCTGATCTGATCACTTATCTAATCTCCTCCTCATCAAAGATAACAACAGGATTAGAAAGTGTATATTTCAGAGGTATGAGATCTATTTTTAGAGTTTTCTTATGAGATACTGCCTCAGTGAAGGATATATTCTTTCGAGGGTCCATCGTAGCTTCCATTTTGATGACATCCAGGATGTTGTTGGCAGCAGATGAGCTTTTGCCATGAACATGAATGGGACTGATGTTGTTCTTCCACCTAGTGATGGCCTTCTACCCAGAATCACCCAACACAGAAGGGCTTCTATCATAAATATGAAAGGAAGCATTGTCGATCTTCTGCATAGTGACGGCCCTTTGCTTGGAGTTGCTAGACAAAATTTTCCCCTGAGGGTGAGGGGAAGCAATGGTGGTCTTCTATGCAGCATTGGCCATCTACCAAGAATATCTAGACACATAAGGGATTCTACCATGAACATGAATAGAAGTACGTTTTTGCACAATGACATCCATCTACCTAGAATTTCCAGACATAGTGGATCTTTCGCCATGGGTGTGGGGGAAGTAGCGATGGTTTTTCGTATAGTGATGACCTTTTGCTTAGAATTGCCAGACAGAGTGGATCTTCCACCATGAGCGCCAGGAGAAGTAGTGACGGTCTTCCGCATAGCGATGGCCTTCTGCCCAAAATTGCCAAACATAAGAGGGTTTCTACCCAAAACATGAAAGTAATCAGTGAGGGTCTTCCACACAGGAATGACATTCTATCCATAATCATCAGATATAGGAGAATCTATATCTAGATTGTTGTTCTAATTTCCTTGCTCAAATTGAAATTCAAAATGCTGAGAATCTTCAACAATAATTGAGATTGAGAAAAAAGAGACATCTTAATTATTATTGTTATTTTTGTACCAAACTGTTAATTTTATATATATATATACACTCACCACACCCTGATTTTTGAAATTATATATAATTAAATAAAGGGTGATCTACTGCTTGGATCATGGCTGACCTACACATGGTTGCATTGCTACAAGTTAGTTGTCTATATTTATGGTTTGCATATGTCACACACCTTATCGAC